>JABWTJ010000039.1:4330025-4585413 GCA_016801875.1 Solanum sitiens | reverse complement strand
AGTGAATATAGTTGAAGACTTAGAATATCATTCTTTGTCTCAACTCTCTCTTTCACTACTACACTAATCTCAATATAAACATAATAAAATACTATTCATCTTTTCACTCTATATTTTCTTGTATTTCTCTTGTTTTTTCTTTTCTTCCAACACAAAGGAAGACCACACTATTTATAGTTGATGAATACTTCGTTACAATGAATAGGAAGATTGTGGGTAGTAAATTTGTCAAATGTATGACTCAAATGCTACATAAGTTACAAGATATAAATATAGAATAATGGGTGAAATGAAGAGTAAGTGGTTACATAAATTACTAAAAACTAATGACCACTTTCATCCACAATTGATGAGAGTAAAGAGACACAAATTTAATATTCATTAATAGACATAATATGATATATAGTGTGACATATAATATATTTTTATTAATATTAAAATATCACACCAACGATCTCCCACTCATTTTAATATTAAGATAAGTGAGTTCATTACAAATCAGTTGAAGGTAGACTATTATGAATAATGAAGGTGTGCTCTGTATTGAACCTCCACTTAGTAAAACAATAGCCTTTACTCCAGAGTTAGTAGGGGTCTCAGACTTGAACTATGACTTCTTAAGAGAAATAAAGTATCATTGATTATACACAATAGTCAAGGTTGACATAAGCTTTAATAGACAACACATTACGGGCTTGTGTTATTCCGGTTTCATGAGTATTTTTTGAGAACAAGCCCATTCTCATAGAATGCGACCTACTTTCACACTCATATAGGTGAAATCTATCAAGGGTGATACTATAATTTGACACCCCACTTATACGAGATACAAACTTTCATTAAGAGTTCAAAGACTCAACCTTCACAAATCATTAAAGGATAAATGCCCTTACATCATAGGGATTGAATAAATTAATATTAGTGTAGTGCACAACAAGTCATCGTATGATTCATTTTTCCCATTGAACCTGGTTATAGAATCTCTAGTCCCCAAGTTGGGTTTCCTCATATATGACTCAGGATTTATCAGCTTCAATTTAATCCCCCTCGATGTTTTAGACTATTTATCTTACTAAGACCTTAGTTTATAAATCTGCAATATTATCACAAATGTTAACACAATTAATATTGATGGTATACCAATGATCAATATGATCGCACAATATTGTGTTTTCTTCTCATGAGTCTGAATTTACTGTTATAGTAACGATTTTGTATTCAACCATTATATTGGTGTGCTATCATAATTAATCTAAATTAGAAGAATTATTTTCTCAAAATAAAGTGTTTCAATTCACTTTTTCACTAGTTGAAGTTTAACTTTTTTTTACGTCAACCTTCATAGTAGAGTTAGCAAAAAATAATCTACTTTTCTCATCCCAATAAATAACACAAAAAAATTTCTCATCTAGTTTACTTGTACTTTCAAAATACTTTTACTGCAAACACATCATCAAGTCAAGTTGTTAGTCACATAAGTCCTATTTTTATTAGGCTAGCAAACTGATTTTCTTTATTTGTCATAACTTTCTCACACAATTGAATCAAAAGGAGTTGCAAGACCCACACAACCAACAAAATTGTATTTCACAAACTTTTCAATATTATGTGACTTGACAAGAAAAATTCCATCACATGTTTTATGGTATTTTTCATTTCAAGAATGAAATTTTTCTCACTCAAAATATTTTATGTTAAATGGCTACTCAAGATGTTTTTCATAACTTATGTATAACTCTCATGTTAGAGCCAAAAATCATCTTATTATTTCCTAACAACAACATGTGATTTTCTCAAAGATGCAAATATCATTTTTTTTACAATGACATTTGACATTTTTTCTCATTTCATGAGCCCCCACTATTTTAAGAATTTAAATATTATTTTTCCATTAAAGGTAGTATCATATTTTTCATGAAATATTCGGTAAAACATTTTTTTTCTACCTCTTCTCCACTTGAATTGAGCAAGTACAAAACACTTTACCGTACACATCTTCTCTTTCATCTCTTGAAGAGAACGACGTTGAGCGTATTTATGTTGAGATCCCTATCTTGATATATGCACTTTTTTCAAACGGTAACAAAAACATGAATTCTCCTTAACATTGATGGTGTAATATATCACAAATACATCAAAATACAGTTGAAATAAAATGAACAAAATTGTATAAACAAATCTTTAGGCTGAAGCACATATATCTCGCTCTTTTTAAGGATATTCAAGTCCAATACGGCGTAATCTACACCGATTCAGCAGTAATACTCTTGACTAGTCCCTCCAGGATACAACAACCCAACAAAATGTACAATTCAAGCAACTCCGGATTAGTTGAAGAGTCCAAAACTCCACAAAAAAACACCTTCCTTCAACATATAATACTCTCTCTTTTGTATATAGTGAATGTAGACAGTGAAGTTTATTGATAAATCCATATTAAATTTGGATTAAATCTTAAATTCACCATACGTTGATCAAGTCAAATTACTGATTGATAAAGTCGAATTAATATCTAAGTCAAAATTGTATGACTTAAACCAAGTCCAAAATACACTTGGGCCAGTCCATTAAGTTGACAAGATAAGCCCAACACATGATTCTTCAGGCCCAGGGGTCAAAATTGCTTGGACCAAAATACCCCTAAAGCCCTAGCTCAAGCCTATATAAAGAGGTCTTCATAAGATCAAAAGATAGACAGACAAATACATACATATAGAAATACATAGTTGCTCTTTAGTGGTGATCTGCAAGTCTTCCACATACAAAGAAGTCTTCGCTCCAAGTGTTGAGCCGCAAGTATCCTGTCAAATCAAGAACATTCATGAAGAGAAAAATCAGAGGATTACATCTTTTATTAAAGATATTTTATAAATATTGTAACCTTCACATAAATTCAAATACAAATATTATTGTTTGCTTTCTATTTTTCCTTTCCTGTTTGCTGTTTTTCAAGAACGAAACTTTAGAAGCATACAAATTGGCACGCCCAGTGGGACAATATTTACCTCTCATATTTTCTCTTCCAAAATACAAGTTCAAGAACATTGAGATGACTTCCAAGAAGATCAACTCGAAATCTGCATCTGCATCCAAATCTGGATCTACATCCATATCTGCATTTGCATCCAAATCTGCGTCTGCATCCAAATCTAGATCTGCATCTGTATCTGCATCTGCATTTGTATCAAAATCTGCATCTGCGTCTGGATTCACATCTTCTTCCGCAAAAACTAATGGATCCAAATTCTGCATCGATGTGGAAAACATCCTTGATGTTACAGCGGAAAACATGAGACCTATCACAAGGAACCAAGCCAAACTATTGGGACAACAAGCTTCACGAGCGGCGTCTGAATATGCTGCTACTTTTGGTTTGTCCCCAAAATGTGTGAAGTCTCCTGCAGAAGCCACAAAAGAAGACATCACCAAAATGGTCGAGATGGTTCTTGCCCAATTGAGCATATCTACATACGAAAAACCTTCTGCTTTAGTCGACGATGACGTCTTGAGCACTGGATCTACCCCACATAACATGGTTGCATCACATGTTTGGGAAAATCAACACCATTCTTCATCACCTACTATGGTAATGCACGCGATGATGACTAACACTTCATCCGTAGAAGAACAACTTGTGAGCTTGACAAGAGCTATTGAAGGCTTGACCAAGTATGTTCAAGATCAAGATGCTCGAATTGTTAAGCTGACTGATAGGGTGGAAGGCATGATGGATTAAGAATCAAATCATGCTCCTGGAAAACATCTACAAGTACAAGAGACGGTCAATCACCCTTCAAAGCAAGTGGAACATGCTAAAAAGATCCAAGTTTCCTCTGACGGAACAATCCCTATCAACCAAATTAAGGAGTTCATCATGGGGACCATTAAATACAAGTATGAGGTTGCTACGAAATGCTCCTTGACATATGCAAGGCCATACACTGCAATGATTGATAGCTTGAAAATGCCTGCCGGTTATCAACCTCCAAAATTTCAGCAGTTCGATAGTAAGGGAAACCCAAAGCAACATGTGGCACACTTCATTGAAATGTGCAACAATGCTGGGACATACAGCGACTACCTCGTCAAACAATTTGTCCGCTCCCTTAAGGGCAATGCTTTCAATTGGTACACAGACCTTGAGTCTAATGCCATTGATAGTTTAGAACAAATGAAGCAAGAATTTCTCAAACGCTTCTATAGCACAAAACATACTGTAATCATGGTGGAACTTACAAACACACGTCAACGAAATGAAGAGCTGACTTCATCAACCGATGGAGGCATGCAAGTCTAAACTGTAAAGATAGACTTAGTGAAGCTTCGGTCATAGAGATGTGCATTCAAGGTATGCATTGGGGTCTCCCCTATATTTTGCAAGGCATAAAGCCTAAAACTTTTGAAGAATTGGCCATTCCTGCTCATGATATAGAGTTGAGCATATCGGCAGTTGGAACTAAAGCGCCACCTATCCACGAACTCTGCAAATTCAAAGAAAGGCAAGAATTCAAGAAAGTGGGTAAAATTTGCCTAAGACTAAAAACAAGGAATCTATGAACGTCAATACCTATCATGTGAAATTCACCACAAGGTTGGGCAATACACAGAGCGCAAAAGCGACTTCTTTTGAAGGAAGGACAAATCAAAAGCTCACCTTGAAGGAGGACTACCCATTTTTTGACTCGGATGTTTCAACAATCTTTGATGAACTCCTTGAGATGAAACTTTTTGAGTTACTAGAGATGAAGCGACCAGATGAAGCAGGGAGGAGTGATGATCCAAAATACTGCAAATATCACCGGTTGGTTGGACACCCTATCGAGAAGTGCTTCGTCTTCAAGGACAAAATCATGGACTTAGCTCGCGAAGGGAAGATTGAACTTGAAGATGAGAAATTGAGTTCAAACCAAGTCAGTATCGCTTCTCACTTACCCAATCTTGTCATAACCTGTAACTTTGTTGAAGGAAATATGGAGCAATACACCCCAAACATCAATCAGAGAAGAATGATTAAGTTTGGAGACTTTGAGCCCATTGATGTAAATAATTTGTTATCTCTTCCTATACTAAGTGATGTGGCTTTTATAGGAGAGGGATCAACAAGAGAATATGAAGACCTGGTCGATGATCTTGATGATTGGGGCTGGACTCCTGTGACTCTTCGTAAAACGGCGAAAAATGAGTTCGCATAAAGAGTCAACAAAGCGACACGTTACGAAAAAGATGGTAAGGAGACCCAAAACCAAAACTTTGAGTCTGCATTCAAAGAAGAAGGAAATAAAGGTGCACCACTACTAAGAACCACCTCGACCAATTACATTTGGATAATATTTGCCAAATTGGTTCTACACCAAGTTCACATGCGATGGCACAAAAGCTCTATGTTATAATGTCGATGAAAAGGAAGCAAAATATGCAACTCCATCATATCAATCATCAAAAGATGCTCCAAAGTCGTCTCCTAAAGTTGAAAATCCATCATTCCCATCACCAAAAGATGCTCCACATCTACCTCCTGGAGTCGAAAATGCATGTATGGCCAAAATTACATTCTCTGACGATGATCTTCTGTTTGGTGACACATTTCATAATCGCCCTTTATTCATGGTCGGTTTTGCGTGTGAGAAAAGGGTGAATAAAATCCTAGTTGATGGAGGATCTGGAATCAACATTCTTTCGATTCGCACAATGAAAGAACTTGGGATATCAACAACAGATCTTAATCGATTGATGATCCAAGGATTCAATCAAGGAGGACAAAGGTCCATAGGGACCGTTAAAATAGACCTCACCATCGGAGAGTTGCAATCAAGCGTGTGGTTACATGTAATTGATGCAAAGACTTCATGTAACATTTTGCTTGGTAGGCCGTGGGTACATGAGAATAAAGTAATCCCATCTATCTACCACCAATGTTTGAAGTATTATGAGAATGCAGTTGCAAAAAAGATTATTGTAGATGATAACCCATTCACTGAAGCTGAAGCTCACTTTACTGACGCAAAGTTTTACTTGTAGAAATATTCCATAATAGTTGATGACATTGCATCCGGAGATGTCGGACTCCTTAACAAGATGGCTAAGGTAGCGGTCGGTAAGGCAAAAGTCGCAAACAAGGAAGATCCAAAGCTTGGCAATCCAAAAAAGATGCCTAACATGATTGGTGCTTTTTCAAGTAAAAAGGTCACATCCATTATTCGTTATGTCCCAAAGGAAAAGGAGGAAAAGGGACACTTTCTCGAGTTGCGAGAAAATATACTGGAAGGTTAAGTCGAATTGATATGATGAAGTCATCCACAAAATTACATGGGAAGTCTATGGCTCCTAAGTGATTACTTCACGGAAAATTTGTGGCCCTTAAGTCACCCCAATATGAAGCACTCTCATTGAATCGTACAGAAGAAGGTTTTGATCCTAATGCTTACAGGCTGCTAGAAAAATTTGGATTCGATCCTAACGAACCATCGAAATTGGGAAAGCTTCCATCAGAACCTATTATGAGGCAACAACGTGAAGGGGTGGGATACAAAAAGCATTCACCTATCCTCATCTCCATAAAAAGGGTAAGCAACAACTACATAACTGCGGAAGATAAGTTTGCTAATTCTAACAAAAGACCTTCTGTCTTCGATCGACTTGGAAGCTCAACACAGAGGATTTTAGTATTTGAGAGGTTAGGGCCATTGAGGAAGAAAAACAAGTTTTGGAGAAATATCAAAGGTATGCAAGCATATACTTTACCCAAATCTCAAAATGCTCCTAAAGACTTTCAAAGTCTAATCCCTTCTAGAATGAGGCGACAAACGAACATTGTGGTATCATGTGGAGAAGTACTAAAGTCAAAGTCGCATGTTGTGGTCTACACCAAGCAATGTGAGGAAGATGAAGAAAGTGTTGGCTCTTCATATCATGTCACTACACAAGATGTCATATTTTTGTCCAATTAAAATTGATGGAGAGTCGGAGAATGTTGCATGGTGTTACCATATATCTTTCAACGATGGAGAACCTAAAGAAGATGAAGATGCTAAGGATGCGCCACCCGAACTTGAAGAAGGAGTAAATGTGAACATTGATACACTGAAATAAATCAACCTTGGAACTGATGAAGATCCAAAACCTACTTATGTGAATGCTTCACTAGCAAGTGATGAGTAAAGGTCCTACGTCGACTTACTCAAAGAGTATAAATTTGTATTTGCTTGGAGTTACAAAGAAATGCATGGATTAGACCCAAAGGTAGCAGTCCATCATCTTGCTATGAAAAGCGGTGCACTTCCCATCAAGCAAGATCAACGGTGTTTTGGGCCTGAATTGGTTCCCGTGATCGAAACTGAAGTTAACAAGCTTATTGAGGCTGGATTTTTTCGTGAAGTTAAGTACCCCACATGAGTTTCAAGTATTGTCCCCCTGAGGAAGAAGAATTGGCAAATTCAAGTTTGCTTTGACTTGAGGGATCTCAATTATGCATTTGAAAATATGAATTTCCACTTCCTATCCCCGAGCTTATGATTGATACCACTACTGTGTATGAGGCGATGTCTTTTATGGATGGTTCATCCGTCTACAACCAGATTTGCATGTCACAAAGGATGAAGAGTTGACTGCATTCCTCACTCCTAAGGGAATTTATTGCTACAAAGTAATGCCTTTTGGTTTGAAGAATGCAGGAGAAACATCCTAAAGAGCTATGCTATTCATCTTTGATAACATTCTTCACAAAAATGTTGAGTGTTATATTGATGATTTAGTAGTGAAATCAAGGAAAAAGTGTGATCACTTGCAAGACTTAAGGATGGTGTTTGATCTACTACGAAGGTATCAACTTAGAATGAATCCTTTGAAATGTGCATTTGGAGTTACCTCTGGAAAATTCCTTGGCTTCATAGTAAGACATCGAGGAATCGAAATTGATCAACCAAAAATAGATGCAATTTTGAAGATGGTCGATCCAAGAAACATCCATGAATTGAAGAGTCTGCAAGGGAAGCTAGCATATCTTAGGAGATTCATCTCGAATGTAGTAGGAAAGTGCCAACCATTCAGTCGTCTTATGAAAAAGGGCACTCTTTTCGAATGGGACCAAGCTTGTAGTAATGCCTTTGATAGCATCAAGTCTTGCTTGACCAAACCACCAGTTTTAGCAGCTCCTGTTCCTGGAAAGCCATTGATACTTTACATATCAGCTCAAGAAAGATCAGTGGGAGCGGTCTTAGCCCAAGAGAATGGCGAAGGGAAAGAAATTTCCCTTTACTACTTGAGTAGGATGATGACACCAAATTAGTTGAAGTACTCACTAATCGAAAAGCTATGTTTGGCCTTGGTCTTCTCAATTAAGAAGATGAAACACTACTTTCAAGCTCACATCGTCCGTCTTATTTCTAAAGCAAATCCCATCAAATTTGTGATGTCGAAACCCGTCCTCAATGATCGACTAGCAAGATGGTATTTCCAGTTTCAGCAATTTGAAATTGTGTATGTTCCTCAAAAGGCTTTGAAAGGGCAAGAATTGACATACTTCTTAGCAGACCACCCAATACATGATGATTGGGAACTCACTGATGAATTACGTGATGAAGATGCAATGGTTGTTAAAGTTCAACCGCCTTGGAAGATGTATTTTGATGGCGCCTCACATCGTGAAGGAGCCGACGCTGGCGTGATATTCATCACTTCTCAAGAGGAGATCTTGCCATATTCCTTCACCTTAACACAATGTTGCTCCAATAATGTTGCAGAATATCAAGCCTTAATACTTGGGCTTGAAATGGCGGTCGATATGAAGCAATTGCAATTACAAGTTTTTGGAAACTTTGAAATAGTGATCAATCAATTGTTGGGTAGCTATGAAGTCAAAAAGCCAGAATTGCGCCTCTATCATGACTATGCACAAAAATTGATTAGATGGCTTGGAGATGTAACTCTTCAACATGTTCCAAGAAAGGAGAATAAGAAAGATGATGCCTTAGCTACTTTGGCTTCAACATTTACTTTGCCTGACTAAGCTCAAATCACTATCTGCCAAAAATGGATAGTACCACTAGATACGGATGAAGAAAGAAAGCTTGAACATCTTGTAGATGTTTCACAAGTTGAGATAGTCGACTGGAGACATGCCTTAATTTTTGATTACTTGTGCTACAATATACTTCCAGAAGATTCAAATAGAAAGACTGAAATCCGTCGTCGTGCTCCTCGATTTATTTACTATAAAGATACTTTATATCAAAAATCATTCGAGGGTGTTCTCTTACGTTGTTTGGGAGAAGAAAAAGCAAATCAAGCAATGTAAGAAGAACATTCTCGAGTTTGTGGATCGCATCAATCCGGGCAAAAGTTGCATTTTCATATAAAAGGAATGGGGTATTATTAGCCAACAATGGTAAAGTATTGCTTGGATTATGCTCGAAGATGCCAAGCATGCCAATTTCATGAAAATTTATGCACCAACCTCCTGTTGTATTACATCCGACTATTGCATCTTGGCCATTTGATGTTTGGGGGCTAGACGTAGTTGGACCACTACCGAAATCTTTTGACGGCCACTTGTACTTCCTTGCTGCGACATATTACTTCTCAAAATGGGCTTAGCCGGTAGCCCTCAAAGAAGTAAAGAAGGAAAATGTTGCAAACATCATGAAGGTGAATATCATCTATCGTTTTGGCATTCCTAGTTATATACTAACGGATAATGGAAAGCCATTTGCCAATAAATTGATGGATAAGATATGCGACCTTTTTGGCTTCAAACAACGTAATTCTTCAATGTATTATGCTATGGCAAATGGTCTAGCTGAAGCATTTAACAAGACCCTGCTACTTGTTAAAGAAGTTCGTCTCCAAATCTAAAAGAGATTGGCATGATAGAATGTAAGAAGCTCTTTGGGAATACCGGATGACTCATCGCACGCCGACTCAAGAAACTCCTTATTCTCTTATTTTTGGAAATGAAGCAGTCCTTCCACTTGAATGACAAATACTGTCATTCTGGCTTGCCATCCAGGAGGGACTTACTGAAGAAGAAAATGTTTATCTTCGCCTTGAAGAGTTAGAAACTCTCGATGAGAAAAGGTTGGAGGTTCAACAAAGTCTTGAATGTTGTCAAGCTCGTCTTTCTCGTCCTTTCAATAAAAAAGGTTCGCCTAAGGTCCTTCTAAGTTGGTGATCAAGTTCTTGCAGTTAGAAGTCCAATTATCATATCTCATAAATCTAAAAGCAAGTTCACCTCAAAATGGGATGGACCATACATCATCCAAGAAGTCTATTCAAGCAGAGCTTACAAACTTGTGGATGCAGACGGCTTGCGGATTGGTCCCATCAATGGAAAATTCTTGAGGAAGTATTATCCTTTAAGCAGTGTCATACTCCTGGCTCGCAAAAGTATAAACTGTGTACGGCTCCCAAAAAAAATATCCGCTAGCTTGAAAATCTCGAAAGAGGCGGCCTAGGAAAAAGTTAGGACACAAAAAATAAATTAAAAATAAATAAATTAAAGCTCGCTTTCTGAACTACGTTATGACTTGATCCTCTTCTCCGAGGTACGTAGGCAGCTTAGAGTATTTTTTACTCTAGGTTCAGTCATAAGAAGAAAAAAATAAATATAATGTCGCCATGTGAACATCATGTTGATTCTTTCAAATGAAGAGTTAAGCATCCAAATTTTGAGCTGACTTTGAAGACAAATGTGCATTAATTCGTAAATCCTATGGACGTAATTTTTATACAGACTTAAGATCTTGAAGTTATCTTTCCAACGAAAAAGGAATCTCATTATTTTGGCGCTCCTACTCCACATTATGAATTTTCTTCCAGCTAAAGATTCAAGCATGCATATTTTGAGCCAACTTCGAACACAAATCTGTACTAATCCGTAAATATCATCGATTTGATTTTTATACAGATTGAATATATCGAAGTTATCTTTCCAACAAAAAAAGAAGTCATTATTCCAATGCTTATACTCTACGTTATGAATTTTCTTCAATATGTGCGCAAAACTGAAGATTCAAGCACGCATATTTTGAGTCAACTTCGAACACAAATCTATACTAATCCGTAAATCTCATGCATTTGATTTTTTTACAGATTGACGATACTCCTACTCCGCGTTGTGAATTTTCTTCCACATGTGCGCAAAGCTGAAGAAATCTGAAGATTCAAGCACGCAGATTTTGACCCAACTTCGAACATAGATATGTAATTAACTGTAAATGTCATGGACGTGATTTTTATAAAGATTGAAGATCCTTAAGTTATCTTTCAAATAAAAAAAGAAGCTCATTATTCCGATTCTCCTACTTCATGCTATGAATTGTCTTTTACATGTGCGTAAGGCCGAAGAAAGCTGAAAAAATTAACGTTTTGTTGCAATCCTCATATAAACGCTAGCATATGTAGTCCTTTTTCCAATAAAGAAAGGGGGCTCGTGGAAAGAAACAATTAAAAGTTTGGAATTCAAGAGGAGAAAGTTCTTATTTAAATATAAGTCACTATTTTATTGCTTCAAAAAAAAACTACTACACCATAATGAGTGAATTATAAAATTCTAAGCAAATAAAAAAAATCCAACTACGGAAAGAGTTTAAAGCTTATGATTTCTTGGCGGCTTTTCTCGATCGCCTCTTCTAGCTTGGATAATCTCTCAACTTCATCGTTAGACATCACATTATTTGCCTCAATGGTGTAAATCTCGCCCTCCGTAATAGTGACATTCTCTTGAATTTTGAATAACTACTCTTGATATTAGTTACTAAGCGCATTGACCTTTTTTTTCTTGGAAGTCAAGGCTTTTAAGTCTTTCTCCACATCTGCTAGAGTTGCTTGAAGTTTCTCCATGGATCCATCCAACTTTTCTTGTGCCAACTTTGCACCATCGAGACGGCGTTACACATCAGAGAGGGTCTTTTCATGCGATTCTATAGTCATTTTTGATGATCTTAAAGTATCATACTTTGCGTAAGACTTGAAAAAATTCTCTACATGATCCTCCAAAGAAGAGGCACCAAGGGTGGTTTGTCATAAAAGTTGAAACTACAAAGAAATGTCAAGTGTGGTTCGTCGTAAAGATACTTCATGTGGGGTTCTTCATCAAAGCCACATCTCTAAAAAAAGATACGACACGCTGCAATTGTAGAAGAAGATGTACTAAGTGTGGTTAATCGCTAAAACCGCAATTGCAAAAGAAAAGGCACCAAATGTGGTTCGTCATCAAAGTTGAAGCTACGAAAGAAGAGATATCAAGTGTGGTTCACTGTCAAAGCCGCAACTGCAAAAACAAGGATGTTTCATGTTTGGTTCGTCATCAAAGCTACAACTTTAAAATAAGATGATCCACATATGATTCATCATCAAAGCCGCAATTGTAGAAGAAGATGTACGAAAAGTGGTTCATCGCTAAAGCCGCAATTGTAAAAGAAGAGGCACAAAGTGTGGTTCGTCATCAAAGTTGAAACTACAAATGAAGATGCATGAAATGGTTCCTCGTCAATTATGGATTACCTCTCATTTTTTTATGGTATGATATTGAGGTTGTTTTTGATCCATCGTTAACCTGGTAAAAAAAAAGTGATGTGTCTCACGGTGCCAATTGCACAAAACTTCAAATCGGCATGGTGAAAATTATGACATATGCTCTAGAACTCGTCATGATGAAAGATGTATCTCACAGTGCCAATTGCATGAAGCTTCAAACAGGCATAGTGAAAATTATGGCATATGCTCTCGCGCCGTCATGATGAAGGATGTGTCTCACGGTGCCAATTGCACGAAGCTTCAAATTGGCATGATGATAAAAAAAATCTCAATCAATAAGAAAATCAATATGTGGATCTTCGCTAAAGATGCAGAGAAGTCAAACACGAATACTTAAGAGTCTATTTTCTACAGAATCAAGTCGCTCTCCATTCGAGCTCTCTTACGCCAAGATACAAACATTTTGGTGAGACTTTACAAATCATCAAAACAATAACGACAGAATTGAAGATAACCTTCAAAAAATTAATTCTCGTCAATCCATGAAGAGTTTTACCTTGATTTTTGGATATGTTATAGACTTTGATGTCTAGTTTCTATAGAAACAAGCCTCTTTTCTTTGAAATCTCCTACACCAAGATAGAGACGTTTTGGTGGGACTGCATAGAGCTATAACAAAAAGGGACAGATTTTATAACATACTTCAAAAATCAATTTCTGCTAATTCAGAAGGGATTTGATTTTGAATTTCAGATATGTCAAATCCCTCTAAGTCTAGTTTTTGGAACATCAAACGGATCATGATTTAGATGTTTCTACATCAAGTTATGAATTTTCTACCGTAGGTGTGCTGTGTTGAAAAAAAAGTAACGAAAATTGAGTTATGTATGCCTCAAGTTGACAATCAATCCTTGTAAGAGCATGTGTATTTATAGAAATCAAAGTACATAAATTGTGTTCCTACAAATTATGGAAAATTATAATGATGAAAAGTTTATTTCCTACAAATTATGAAAATTATGGTAAATTTTCATAGGTTTCAAATTATGGATGTTGACACCCAATTTTGACCCTCCCCGATAGGAATTAATTCACGAGTTTCTTAAATTCCAAACGAGGCGACATAATTAACTTTATAAAACTCAAAATGTTTTTCAAGTCGTTTTAAAGTACCTTTAGCCGATTTTCATAAATTTTAAAAGATATAAAGTTTTTATATATTTTATATAATTAGTTTATTTTTATTAAATATTCGAGATTCTTCGCCAAAAAATTTTAGTTTTACTTAACGTTTTATTAAATTAGTTTTAGTAGTTGGTAGTTTGGATCCTTAGTCTATAGTAAAATTTATTAGTTTATCTTGTTATATTTTTTAGTAATATATTGTTTTATATAGTTTTATACATAATTAGTTTATCTTATAAATATTCAAAAATCGTCTCAAAAGGATTGTGGTTTTACTTAATACTTTATTAAATTGATTTTGTTTAAATTGTTAATTTACGTTTTTGAGTCATTAGTTGTAATTAAGTTAACTATTTTATCTTGTTGTAATTAAGAAGCTCGTTAATTAATTAATGTCAATTCATTTCATCTAAGTTTTAGCCAAATTTGCTAATCAAACTCGAGTTGGTTATGTCCTAAATTCAGTTGATTAAAATTTCAAAATTTAATTCTCTCGCTTAACTTTGTTAAATTCATATTGGGACTTTCGCCTTATTTCTTTTAGCAACCAGCCACCCCAATTCCCTTTTCAAATAACAGAAGCCCAAACCTTTTAGGCCCACTTTTGTTTTCATCCCAGCCGACCCAACACCCTTCTTTTTCCTAACCCGTCCCATCCCCAAGCAAAAAGACCCAACCCATAGCTTCCAGCTCTAGTAGAAGCGTGAAGAGCAGCAGCGGTTCCCTCACGCCGTCTGCTCCAACGTTCAAGTCCCAGAAATAAAAAATCTCAATGGCTTTGCGACTCAAACGGCGTTCTCTCCAACGTTCGTTTATACACGGAGCGGTTTGAGCGATTCACGGCGCAGAAAAGCGCGTGCCTAGCGTAGAAGTACGCTGCTCCTTGTCTCCTTTCTCAGAGCTGGTACGCCTTGTGCATCTTTTCTACGATTTCGGCTGTCGTCTCGTCCTCGCTACTACGAGATGATGCCACATCAAATCTAGAGGACACCTGAATGGATCAAGATCGTCCACGTCCGTCTAAGCTCTAGAATTTGTTGAGATTCGGCAGATTTTTCGTACCATAGACAGCTTTCTTTCGTCCTTGAAGCAAAATTTGAATTTGAAGGTCAATTTTGGCTTTCCCTTCCTACCTTTTTCCCCCAAAATTTGAAAAACCCTATTTTTCTCGATATATATATTCTCATTGGGTTCCTTTAAAAAAAATAGAGGGGGATATTGAAGCTACGAGCAAAATCACCTAGAATAATTTAGGCATAAATAATCACGAAATACATCCGAAATAGAGATATACACTTAGAGAATCAGAAAGGGTAGTCAATTCAAGGCCTAAGTTCCTTTCTTCTTTTTCGTCAGCTCATCTCTCTTCTCAGCGTTCATGAAAATTCGAGTTTCTGACCGGATTTCTCACTCATCGTTCGTATTCGAGCTTGTGGTGGGAAAAATCGCGATCTACAACTCATCACTGTCTCAACTTCGCTGCACCGGAAAAGTTAGCATGTTCTTCCTTTGTGACACCCTCTTTGCTCCTTTCCCTTTCGGTGTATTGTTCGGTTTTGATTGAAGTTGGCTTGATAGTGCTTTCGCGTGCAGTATTTTTTTTTCGTTTTCTGTTGGCTTAGTTACAATACTAAGTTAAAAGATCTTGTAGAATGAATATTTTTTACGATAACTCCTAGCAGTGCTCCCTTGTTGGTGTTTTTCTTTGGTTAAGCATTATGTCTTCTTGGCTTCGCATGTGTTTGGTTTGGTTGTGAGCTGAAAGTACCCGTGAGAGCCTAATGATCTCAGTTTTCGATTGTTTCAACTTCTTTGAAGTGGAAGATTTTGGGGAGGTAGAAGGGGCTATTGTTTCTTTTAATTTAAACATTTAACTTGGTGTTTTTTTTGCTTAGCTTCGATTCGCTTCTCTCATATTGCTCTCTCTCTAACTCAAATATTTGGTAGCATGCTACAACAAGTGGGTAATTAAAAAACATTATTCTAAATTATTAATAACAACAGTGAGCAAAATGTAGCAATATAACTAAATGCATTTATAGCAATCTGTGGCTCTTAATGTTTCATAGAATATAGATTTTATTTTATTTTATTTGGTGGTATTCTCAAATCTTGGTTTGGTTTAATTAGAGTTGTCCTACTAATAAAGATTTAAGTTTCCAACTTCGTTTTGGTCACTTTTAATTATGTTACACCTCTATGTGGTTCTTGGTTTGGTTTTGTTGTGAGATGTATTGTGATATGTCGATTATTCCTATATCTATAATCACCTAGATGTTTGATAGTGAACAACTTTTCCATTTGTTATTACTGTCTAGCATGCCTATGTATGATTCTCTTGTTGTAGGATTGTATCTTAATGTGCATATTCTTGAGTTAATCCATTTTTTTTGTTTTTGTGAGTTAGTGTTCTTTCTGCCTATTGTATTAGATTGGATTACACATTAATTCTTTCCCTTTACTTCTGTTGCATGGAAATCTTTCTGAGTTCGTCAAGAACTCTTTCTTCCACGTATTTCGAAAGAGAGTCACAAAGATTCACAGTTTCTTTATCGAGTCTATCGGCTAGAATTTTGAAGAACAGATTCTAAAGAGTGACGAATAGGTCCCGAAATTGGAAAATATGCGCAAACCAAGAAGTCGGAGAGTTGAAGAAAATGGGCCAAAAGCCTACATTTATTTTATGTTGTATTTTGTTACCTTTGGGCATAAGTCCACTTAATTATTATTTTGTTAGATTAGGACAGGTACAATCAAATGGGCCTAAGGCCCAAAAATAAAATGGGTCCAAATACCGGTCCAGGAGGATAGAAACTGGATTTGGACCCAACTCTCTCTCTCTCTCTCTCTCTCTCTCACACACACACACACACACACACTTTATCGTATTTATTTGTTGAATATTAACGCTAGTCTTAGGGTTAAAATCTCAAATCCTCGTAAGACTCCGCCTCATTTTAATCGTTTAAGACAATCAAGTAAATAAACTTAACAAAATAAATTTTGCAAGTTGTTCATTCATTTAGATAATAGGTTAGTATTTAACTTTCAGCAATTCTAAATAAATTTTCAAATCAAACTAAGTCTAATTTAGATCATTTTAGCCAAATAAGTTAGTTATCAGATAATTGCGAGTTAGCAAATGTTTTAGGTGTCGTAACAACCTTCCTAAAATATAAATATGAATCCCCGAATCCCCTTTAAAGTTTTTAATCGTTTTCCTATTTTAAGTCTTTTGAAAATTAATTTTTTCTTGATTTTTTCTTAAAATATTAAGTGACGACTCTAACAAAGTCTAAACGCAAAAAAATAATAATGTAATTTCTCTGAAATAAATAGAATGGCGACTCTGCTGGGGAATTGGAGGATTCTAACCTTAAAACTAAACTTATTTGGCTACGTGTAAATACTTGTTTACTTGTTTGTTTATCGTATTATCAACTGTTTCACTTTCATGACATAATTTCTGCCAAATGGCAAATAGTTTGCATTAGGAAAAAGGGAGTTACGTGGCTTACCATGACTCCTTTCAGAAAACACACAAGTCTATTTTTGGAAGTAATAAACTAATAGTTGGCTAGTGGTCATCCAACGCCGTTTGTTAGCTTCACCCCGTCGTCTTTCCGACTCGGGAAACCGTCACTTTTGAACCAATTCTAGTCAACCTAAGATAGATCGAAACCAAAACTGAATCTAAGCATTAGCCTAAGATGGCTTAATACCCAAGGCGTATTAAGTCCATTAGTAAAACCGCCAAAATTATATCCAAGGTCTCCGACCTAACGACATACCATATTATTTGACATTTGAATGATGTGCGTGTGGAAACCAAAATGTGGGGCGGGTAAACTTAACTGGATTTGTTTTGTAGGTATGAATTGTTTTCCAAGGTTCGACATGGTTGTAGAAGCACCACCTTTACTCAAAAATGTGGTATAACGACCTCGACAGAGATCACAAAAAAACCCTAAAAAAATATGTGGGTGCCCTGACCGAACTAATTAACATGACTGGTTGGCCTGAGCTAATCGAAGTCCTCACCGGCTATTGGGACAACGAGAAAATGGTGTTTCAATTCGGAACTATAGAAATCACCCCGACAATCGAGGAACTTCGAGACTACATCGACACGGTTGGCACAGGGCTAGAAACAAGGGTGAGAAAACAAGAAGACATCGATCCCTAACAAACCTTCCATCGAAGATATCACGAGCTGGTTTGGGTTGGGAAAAGATTAAGCCTACTAGACCCAAGAATCTAGTGTATCATTGAGGGACCTCTACGTTAGATTCGGGCATGCAAGATTTTATGCAAATTATAATAAAGAGTTCAGAGTTACCTACAGGGAATGGAATGAAATCCAACCTTTGGCATTTGCTGTCGCGCTATTGGGAACAATGGTCTTTCCACACGGCCCGAGCCTAAGTATCAACACTCAAGTGATAATGCTTGAGAACACTTTTTTCAACGGGTTTAAGAATCAAGGACAAGTGAAGTATTATCCCGTCGCTCCGGTCATACTGTCAGACATATATCAAGCCCTATGAAAATGCAAAGAGAGACATTGCTACTTTCAAGGATGTAACTTGCTCCTTCAATGGTGGATCCTAAGTCATTTAGCAAAAGGGCATGGGACTCAGGAACTACATACCTTGGATAATAAGAACACTCTCAGGGATTTGAACGATATGTTGTTTTGGGCAAATCTAGAAAATTGAAGGACCAGAGAGAGATGGGCTCAGATATTTTTGGAGCTGAGAGAGGAGGATCTCCAATGGATGCTTTATCTCTTCATCTCAAAAGATGTCGTCGTAGGGGGCCGCAGACAACTCGTGTTTCCATTACCAGGTATTCGGGGAATCCGTCCTTACGCACCCTTCTGAGTCCTACGACAGTTCGGGAGGAGGCAAATTACGTCTCAAGAGATGTATTATGGTGCCTACGTGTATGATATTAGGGATGAAAGGGTGGATGATGCTACAGAAATGCTAAGGGAATGGAAAGGGGCCAAATGAATGAAAAAGGACACCATTGCTCCAGATCAGTTTGACGTCGGATATGATGGAACTTATAAGGCTTGGTTGAAAAAGAACATACAAAGTATATCCTCTCCAGTCCCAAACAGTTGTCGCGGTGTGGAAGACAAAGAGGCTAAAGCTGTGATTGAGCTAAGAGAGGTAAAACGGGACGCCCAAGAAATATACGCCAAATTTATCGAAAATCAAAAATACTCTTGAGAAGACAACTCAGGAATTGGAAAGTCTAAGACGTTGTTTCGATGAGTTCGACTTATGGGTTAAAGAGAAGATAGAGAGGATGCAGTACGAGGATTGGGAATAAAAAGGAATCCGGAGCGAGGGTTACCTACTGATACTACGATACTTGTTTTAGCAATACAAGACCAGGAAAGCAGCGGAGAAGCAGGGCCATCAGGGACACTGTGGTGGACTTCGCCCTTGCGTGAGTTTTTCTATATGTATTTCTGTCATTATCAGCCTCTGCGTGGGCTTGCCTTTCTTACATTTCCGTACATTTAAATGGCCCTTGCGTGGGTCTGTCGCTTGGGGGATAATTAACTGGTTCAATTCCACACGTACATCGTTCAAATGCGGTAGGCCTACCCTTGGCACAAAAGGGTCCCCTATATGTTTAGGACGCGATATATGTGTCTTTAACTGTTTATGTGATATGTTGCTTTGAATGAGGTCATCGCAAACCCACTCCCTGTCAAAATTTCTAGAAATATACAAGTCACTATTACAAAATGTCCAACCAAATTTTCCGAGTCTTAAGTTTCTCAACCAAAAACAAATCTCATCCCCAAATCCTAAATATTACTCTATCATCTCAAGAAAGGTAACATCACCGCTATGGATAAAGGCAAGAATATCCAGACTGAAACAACCGAAGAGGAGATGATCAATATACGAAGGCAGCGCGGGAAGCGCCTATATAACATAATGTTTTCTCCTGAAAGCCTCGAGTTGGAGAGCATTGAAGAAAGTTATGAGGAATCGATTTCCCACAAAACTTCTCTCGAAGGACGTCTAGCAGAAGGAGACCAAAAAATCACTCTCGAAGCATATCCACAAGAATACCGAACAGGGACGGAAGCCATACCGTGCGCTCTCATTTTCGAGCTCTATCGATCTAGGCGTATGTTGAGGCCTGTCGAAAAAGCATCTTCCCAGGTGGGATCAGGGGACATCCACAAGACCAGTGAGTGTCATCCTAACCAGAAAGGACACACAATAGAGGATTGCATAGAGTTTAAGAATGCGGTCCGCCGTTTGCTCGATATGGACAATATTGTGAACAGTTGGGGTGACGGCATCAGCATTGCGTGTGATGAACCGAGGCTTGACATACCGGTCACTGAGAAGACTAAGTTCTATCGTTGCTCCTTCACGCCATTTAAGAAAAAAATGTTTGAGGTCTACTCAGAGTTGGTTTGAAATGGGGTCTTGACCCCTCTCTATAAAGACGTGGGAGTGTTATATTCCCTTGGTTGATGCGACATTGAGGAGAAGAAGAGTTCAGATGGAGCCACATTTATCGTTTAAAGCTTTTTGTTTGTGTTTTTCCAATTCCCCTATAATCATCTAGAATGAATGAAAACAAATATTTCTTTGTATTTGAACTACGTAGGGCCTGAATTCTTCTTATGAGATACGTAGGCAGTCTTTCAAGGCTCGACCCCTATCTTTCAAATTTTTTATTCTTCCCCTTGCCATTCTGCAAGGGAATATGAGTCTCAGATCAACGGATATCAAAAAAGATGCAGTGAAGAAGGCCTTAGCTCAACGTGATTTAACCTTTCTGAAAAACCTCCAAATTAAAACAAGCAAATTTCTGCTTATCCTAAAAATCAGTTTCCTCTATACTCGTGGGTCGGCATGTCCTCAAACAAAGCAACTTTTGTGTGTTTACCTGCTCTATATGTGATATCTTGCATTGTGTATTCCGAACTCAAACTAACAAATTTGCCTTTGGGTTATTTTCCTCTACATGCACTTACGAACTGGTCTGTGTCGATTAAACTAACTGATCATCCCTACTTTACTAGATCTAAAAGGCTTGTAGATTCATTTCCCGGCCAAAGTTCAGATAAGGGAAAAGCAGTAATGGGGAACAACAATGAAGAAATCATTCTTACTGACGTTGTGGTGGCTTAACCCACCATAGCGTATCAGAATGAACTGATTATGCAGCTGATGCAACAAATTGCCGACATGAGAGTGGAAATGCAAAGGAGACAGGATCTGCCTCCACCAGGTTTTATTGTTAATGCTTCGACTGATGGGAGGCCTCTGCTGTACTTTCCCTCTTCAAACATGCACAAAATCCTCAATACACCTCAGCCTCCTACCAAACCCCACCCCTCCTCAAAACAATAATTCCCAAATACCACCTCCCCCTAAAAATGCCCATCACCAAACTGCCCCACTCCCACAAAACCAAAATACATTACATCCCCAAACATTCCTCCATAACCAAAATCAGCACACTAAACCCCAAACCTTCCCGCAAAATTACCAACCCACTCAAAACGCCCCAAGTCCCTCCGTAGGTCCACATCTACCCAGAAAAATGACCTTCCCAATTCCCATTCCAAAATATCACGACGTGAATGGTTCTGAGCTCGACCATTATGAGGAGCAGGAAAGAGAGTGGAGGTCGAAAGAAGAGGCCGCAAAGATATACATAAAGGAGGAGATCCGAAAAGCAATGAAGGAACTTCAGTGCATTCCCAACGTCGCTGGTTTGAACTACGAGGACTTATGCATTCATCCGAACCTGGACCTCCCAGAAAGGTTCAAGATGCCAAAGTTTGACACTTTTTGAGGAACGGGGAATCCCTTAGCGCATCGAAGGGCCTACTGTGATCAGCTCGTAGGAGTTGGGAGAGATGAAGTTGTACTAATACAGCTTTTTAGCTGAAGTTTGAGCGGGGAAGCTTTGGAATGGTTTACATCTCATGAGACCAGACAGTGGCCCAGCTGGAATGCTTTGGCTAAGGAATTCATTGAACAATTTGCTAATAATGTAGAGACCATCCCTGATCGTTATTACATAGAGAAGATGAAACAGAAATCCAACGAAATCTACAAAGAGTTTTCGTAAAGATGGCGAAAGGAGGCAGCCAAAGTTCGACCTACCATGTCTGAAAAAGAAATTGTTGAGGTGTTTGTGTCGGTTCAAGAACCTGAATACTATGACAGAATCATGCTGCTCGTTTGAGCAAAATTTGTCGAGATAGTCAAGGTAGGTGAGACTATCGAGGATGGTTTGAAAACCGGGAAGATTGCCCGTGTTGCTGCTTCGCCCGGATCCTCAGGCTTCTTAAAAAAGAAAAGAGAAGACGTGTCAGTGTTTTCTTATGAGGGGAAGAAGACCCCAAGAAGATCATCATCGTACCAAGGTCGTTCTCGACCTTCACAGAGTTCACACCAGGCTTGTTATACGCAAGACGATTATCAAAATGCTCCCCCTCCAGGCTACCAAAACATTCCTCCCCCAAGTTATCAAAATACTCCCCTTTCCCTTTATCAAACTCCACCCCCCATCTACCAAAATTCTCCACCAGCTTACCAAACTCATTCTCCTCATTACCAAAGCGCAGCCCCTAACTGCGCCAACATGCAGTCAAATTACCGGACGCCTCCCCCAGTATACCTAGCTCCAGTATACCAAAATACCCCCACGAACTACAAAGCTCCATTAACAAATTACCAAACTAATCCCTATCCCAAATATCAAGCTCCCCGTCCTAATATCCAAAATTATCATCAGATGCCTCCTCCTCAAGGCAACTACGATCCCCCTCGTCCTAGATTTGAGAAAAAGCCCGCCAGAACTTTTACAACACTTGCCGAAAGCTGAATAAAGTTGTACGAGCGATTAACCTGATCAGAAGTATGCGTATCACTCCAATAGCATTGGACATGATACTGAGGATTGTATTAACTCAAGCACAAAATTGAGGATCTAATCGACCAGAACGTGGTCTCCCTCCTGACAGTCGCGCCCAACATCAATAGTAATCCTCTGCCAAATCATGGGGGCGTCAATATCAATATGATATAGACGGGTGACGATTGGGGCGTGACAAAGGCGATAGTTCTGATCGTTCATGACGAGCTGGAAAGAGTCATGGCTTCGCTGAGCATCAAGGAGAAAAAGGAGTTTGTGATTCTTACACCCGCAAAAGTTGTTGCCTTGGTGCCAATAGAAACTCTCACTCAGCCGAGGTTTGTGATAGAAACCGCTTCTGCTCAGGGTATGACCCGGTCTGGCAGATGTTATACTCTAGAAGAGTTGGCCCATGGGGGGAAAAAGAAGGACCAAGCAAAGAGGCTCCTATGTGAGGCCGAAGCTGAAGAATTCTGGAGAAAGATGCAGTCAAAGGACTATTCGATTATTAAGCATTTAGAGAAAACCCCAGCTCAGATTTCTGTGTAGGCCCTGTTAATGAGTTCGCAACTACATAGGCAAGCCTTGATGAAGGCTTTGGATGATACATATGTGCCCGTGGTCACCAACAGCGACAATGTAGCGACCATGATCAACCAGGTTATCCGAGAACATCGGATCAACTTCTGTGATGAAGAGTTGCCCTTTGAAGGAAGGATGCACAACAAAGCTTTGCATGTCACTGTCATATGTCGAGAAAGGGTTATAAATCGTGTCTTGGTAGATGATGGATCTGGTCTCAATATTTGTCTGTTGTCGACTCTGAGGCAGTTAAGGTTTGATTTGGGGAAGCTTGAAAAAAACCAAGTCAACGTGAGAGCCTTCGATGGGGTTCAGAGAGACACACTGGGGGCGGTAAACTTGGTCATTCAGATGGGTCCTGCAGAGTTCAACGCAAAGTTCCAGGTCCTGTACATGGACACTAGCTACAACCTTCTTCTAGGAAGGTCGTTCATCCACATGGCTGGGGCTGTGCCTTCTACCCTTCACCAGCTGATGAAGTTTGTCTGGAAAGAGCAGGAATTGGTTATTCATGGTGAAGGAAGCCACTCCGGTGGGCATACGCCAATCATAGATGAAGTATCTCGAGGCACTGACTTCTACATGGTGGAGATGGTTAATGTAACCGGTGATGATTTGGCTCTGCAACCTCCTATGCCCTCAGTGTACAAGATGATTGCCACAGTGATGCTCCAGAACAGATTCGAGCTAGGTTTCGGGTTGGGAAGGAATTGCCAAGGAATTGTTGAGCTTATTCAGGTTCTCATCCAAAGAGCAAGGTACGGTTTGGGGTACGTCTCCACAAATGATGAGTTGAAGATGAAGAAGCGTGATGATCAAGCATTGGCTAGGCCAATCCCTTATTTGTGCCAAGTCATTTCTAGTCCAAGAGTATGCCGATCATGATGGCCTTGGGGAAAGGATTTGGGCCTTTTTGAAGAGATTGATGCTGTCATAGAAGACGAGGTCGAGCTAGCTGGTATCCACGATGCTGAGCCTGGAGAGCAGCTGCAGAACTGGACTTCCACACCAATCTTGATTCCCCGATCATCTTGGTAGAAGGACATTGTTTATGCATGTTTTCAAAGTTGGTGGTGGTCTAGAAGAGGCCCGAAACCCACCATTTTGCTTTTTCTTTAATTACCTAAATTTCTAAAACTCCCCCCGTGATGTTTAAAAAGTCAACATGGCCCTTTGTCATGGCCAAAGCTTGCATTGTTTTCCAATTTGAATTAAAGCCTCTTTTATTGAATTTGTCCATTTTATTTGCTATATTTTACTTTCCAAACTTTGTTTGTGATGATTTCAGTAATATTAATTTTAAACCTGCCAATGTCATGTTATGTCACGAGCCGAACGAACAAAATGAGGCAGGTGATGACGAAGGCGAAGAGTATGAAGAAGAAAATAAGGTACCGAAATATGTTGCTGAGGAATTTCGGCAGTTTGAAAATCAGCATAAGACGAATTTGGAAAAAACTAAGACTGTGAATCTGGGAGGCCAAGAGTGTGTCAAAGAGGTCAAAATCAGTGTCCACCTAAATGAAGCTCAAAGAAAGTATCTGATTCATATACTTACTGAATACATTGATGTGTTCGTCTGGGAAGTCAGCGACATGCTAGGTCTGATTACCAATGTGGTGTCTCACAAGTTGCCGATTAATCCGGAGTTAAATCAAGTGAAACAGAAAGCTCGGAATTTCAAGCCTGAGCTAAGTTTAAGGATTAAAGAAGAGATCACCAAATAGATCGAGTCTCGATTAGTGAAAGTGACGCAATACTCGACTTGGTTGGCCAATGTTGTTCCGGTCGCCAAAAAAGATGGGAAGATCAGAATTTGTGTTGATTACAGGGATCTCAACAAATCTAGCCCAAAGGATAGTTTTCCGTTGCCAAACATTCACATTCTGATCGATAACTGTGCTAAGCATGAAATGCAGTCATTTGTGGATTGTTACGCAGGCTATCACCAGATCTTGATGGATGAAAAAGATGCACAAAAGACCACTTTTATTACGCCTTGGGTGTATATCATTACAGGGTGATGCCATTTGGTCTCAAAAATGCAGGTGCTCCTTATATGAGAACTATGACGACCATCTTCCATGACATGATTCACAAGGAGATCGAGGTTTATGTAGATGACATCATAATCAAGTCCCGCGAGAGTTCGGACCACTTGACGCATTTAAAGAAATTCTTTGATCGTTTGCGTCGTTATAACTTGAAGTTAAATCCCACTAAATATGCCTTTGGGGTGCCAGCCGGCAAGTTGTTGGGATTTATAGTCAGCAGAAGGGGTATTGAGCTCGATCCTTCCAAGATCAACGTCATTCAAGAGTTACCTCCTCCGAAAACTAAGAAGGAATTAATGATTTTCTTAGGGAGGTTGAACTACATCAGTCGGTTCATATCTCAATCCACCGTGGTGTGTGAGCCTATCTTCAAACTGTTGAAGAAAGATGCTTTGACAAAGTGGACTGAAGAATGTCAGACTACTTTTGATGCTATCAAGAACTATTTGTCCAATCCACCAGTGTTGGTGCCTCTGCGAGAAGAAAGCCCATTGTTGCTATATTTGTCCATCTTAGATAATGCATTTAAATGCGTACTTGGTCAACATGACGAGACAGGAAAGAAAGAGCGAGTTATTTATTACATAAGCAAGAAGTTCACTCCTTACGAGTCTCGCTATACTCTGTTGGAGAGAACGTGTTGTGCGTTGACTTGGATTGCCTATAATTTGAGACATTATTTGTCTTCTTATACTAGATATCTCATTTTCGTAATGCACCCGCTGAAGTATATTTTCCAGAAGGCGATGCCGACCGAAAAATTAGCTAAAGGACATATGCTTTTGAGGGAATTTGATATTGTGTATGTGACCTAGAAGGCGATAAAAGCACAAGCTTTGGCTGATCACCTTGCAGAAATCCTGTCGATGAAGAGTATGAACCGCTCAAGACTTATTTCCCCGATGAAGAGGTATCGTTTGCGGGTGAAGATATTTCTGAAGCATACCCTGGTTGGAGAGTATTCTTTGATGCAACGTGAATCACCAAGGAAGAGGTATTGGAGCGGTATCCGGTCAACACTACCCTATGGCAGCAAACCTCCAATTTAATTGCACGAACAACATGGCTGAATATGAAGCTTGTATCCTCAGTTTGAAAATGGCCATTGACATGAATGTCCACGAGTTCCTAGTTATTGGAGATTCAGATCTGTTGATTCATCAGTGTAACATTCCGGAAAATTTCATGTCTAGTGAAGAGCCCAATAGATCTTTAAGAATGTGTATTGGGGGTACATAGGCATCCCAATGCCCAATATTGAGAAATATTGGGCATAGTATAGAAAATTGGCTAAGGGGTATTAGCCAATTTCTATATAATACCCAAATAAGAAAAATATTGGGCATATTAGAAAATATTGACTTAAAGGGTGTTAGCCAATTTTCTAACATTAATGAGCTTGTCCAAGAAATGTACCTGCAATGAAGACCCTAGGCTAAAATGCTTTTTCCTTTAACTCACAAATTAGGTATGAGGCATCCAAGTGTCAAGCCTAGATACCATAGCACATGACCATTTAAAATGATCATGTAAATTAAGCAGTGCCCAAGGACATAGTGAGGATCCTTGGGACAATAAGTATACATTCCCAAATGAACCATAAATAATAGTTAGTTTGGAAAGTACAACCAACACATGTGCAAGCACATGTGCAAGACATGTGAAGAAGCTGCCAAAGGAGGGGACCACCCTAACCGAATTCGGTTAGGGTAGATAGGGGGAAAAACGTGTACAAGGGACCCGTACATGTGGGGCATAACTTCCTAACTAATTCTATACTGTAACCTACTGCCATAACTAACTAACTAACCTAGGACCAAACAAAATAAACTAATTAGTGCACTCAACAACCTAGGACCAAAACCGGGTTGACACTAACCTAGTACCTAACCTAGAATGGTCCAAAAGGTTAGTTCTGGTCCTAACAACTTAGGGGTACTTTAGTAATTCCCTTAGGTTACCTAATTAATTAATTTATCAAATTAATTAATTAATTTAAAAGGGCTAAAACCGAAATAAAAATGGAAATATTCAGATTTTGGTTAAGACAAGAAAGGGACAACCTAGTACCTAACCTAGGATGGTCCAAAGAGTTAGTTAAGATCCTAATGACTTAAGGGTACTTTATTAATTACCCTAGGATACTTAATTAATTAATTTAGCAACTTAATTAATTAATTTAAAGGGGCAAAACCGAAATCACAAAGCAATTTCCAGATTTTGGTTAAAACAAGAAAAAGACAACCTAGTACCTAACCTAGGATGGTTCAAAGGATTGGTTATGGTCCTAAAGACTTAAGGGTACTTTAGTAATATCCTTAGGTCACCTAATTAATTAAATTAGCAATTTAATTAATTAGTTTAAATGATAAAAACGAAATTCTTACACTAACCTAGTACAACTCAAGAAACATCCTAGTACTTAACCTAAGATGGTCCAAAAGGGTTAATTTTGGTTCCTATGACTTAGGGGTACTTTAGTACTTACACTAGGTACCTAAATTAATTAAATTAAGGATTTAATTAATTAATTAATATAAAGTCAAAATGTTGACAAAAATCATAGTCAACACCAATTTCCAGATTTGACTAAGTGTTATGTTCTCCAATGTTTAGTCAACTTAGGAGGGGCTTTTTGATAATTGGTTAATTAGTTTATTAAATGAACTTATTAAACCTAAGTTTTATAATTCAATATCAGTTCTTAAACCTAAAAATCACTTTCAAACTCATAGAAAAGGTGACGCAAAAACAGCAAGCAACGAACGAAAGAAAAATAGAAAAAATTTATCAATTTCTCTAGGGCGATTTCAAGGTTTCGTTCAAGGTGGTCTTCGTAGATTAAGTTCTACATAAGGTATGGGTTTCTCTCCTGGAATTCTTTCTCCAAGAGTATTTTCCTTCGAATGATTCTCAAGATCTTGAAAACTAGGGTTGTTCCCGTCGTTCTCGTTGAACTTCCCTTCCCTAGTATCCTTTTTTATTTCAATGTTAAATAGGTTAGAGATCATGTTGTTTGTATGTGGTGCTGGCTGTTCTTAACATGTATTGTTCTTGAATGATGAGTATTGAATGAACTTATTAACTTGTAATTGCGTAAAGTTAATCTTATCATGATAATTAAGGATCGATAATATACTAAGATAAGTCCGTAATGTGTTAAGTAAATTATGTGCCTTTGGATGAATGTTGACTTGCTTTTGTTATGATGTTATGAAGATGCTAAAGCCATCAAATGTTAATATGATGATGTCCAATATGTTCTTAAAACGTGACACTAAAAGCCATAAACTAAGAATTGGCTCAAAGACATCTATGAAATCATATCTTGAATAAATTGGCTATCTGATTCCAATAAAGTTAGCTAACTCTATTTGGTCAAAATGAATATATGCTAATGTCTAGGAACTTATGTAAAAAATATGTAATAGAATTGGCTAATGATTTTATGAAATTATATTTGAATGAAAGTTTAGCTTATACCAATAAATTGGCCTACAATATTATCTCCAAAAATATGTAATAGAATTCGCTAATGATTCCATGAAATTATATTTGAATGAAAGTTTGGCTTATGCCAATAAATTGGCCTACAATATTATCTCCAAAAATATGTAATAGAATTGGCTAATGATTCCATGAAATTATATTTGAATGAAAGTGTGGCTTATGCCAATGAATTGGCCTACAATATTATCTCCAAAAATATGTAATAGAATTGGCTAATGATTCCATGAAATTATATTTGAATGAATGTTTGGCTTGTGCCAATAAATTGACTATGAAGTTATTTCCAAATTTTCTAGGCCAATACTAATCATATGCCAATCTTGTGTAGCCAAAACAATGAAATGACAATTCAAGTACTTCTAAACTAATTCAATGAATCCATAACCAATGGCATTCCATTCATTGGGACAACTCCCAACATGCTCTAAAAGAATGAACTATGAACTTATGAAACTCATTGAATGAAGTGCTCATTGTCCATAAATGATGATATGAAGCTACTACACTAAAGTAAGTAAGTAACGTGAGTTATAACATAATTAAAGGGGTCTAAATTAAGTCAGTGACCAGAATGGGGTGTTAAAGGAAGTGAGACAAGTCTTACTTACACCAAAGCTAATTTGTTAAAAGAATACTCACTAATGAAGGTGTTAGAATGTGTGAGATTAGTCTCATTAACACCTAAGTATGATATGTAAGGACAATTCACATTCATCAATGTAAAGTAAGGATGATATGTAAGGACAATTCACATTTCATCAATATAAAGTAAGGATGACAAGTCATCAAAAGAGTAAATAAATCTCAATCACATTCTATATGTAAGTGTAAGGACAATTCATTACTTAATACGTAAAAAAGAGATGAGAAATCATATAATGAGCTATGACTAACTCATGCTAGAAGCAAGCTTCAATGATGTATGAGTTGAATCTAAATAGGAACTTTAAACTGAGCACCGATAGGCTAGTTATGAGTGGTGATGCCTTCTTTTGGAAAGGGCGGATTTTCACGTAAATCTCATGAGATGAGACTATCCACCAAGGTGGGTATGGGTCTCCCTAAATCTCCTAGTCTTTGAACTATGCTGCCAACATAAGGAACTAGCCAGTGGTTTTCCACCTAAGCGAGCTAGGGATATTTTGGTTTCACCTTGGCCAGTGACTCCTCCTCTTTTTGGTGTGGGGAAGACATCGGATTTCATGAGCTTACATGATCTATGTCGGTTAAAGTTGAAGTTTCTCAAAGTATGGAAGATATAGAAATGAACGATACCGATGGTGTTTGTGCAAGACAATTAGGAGGTGAAATCAAATTCAAGTAATGACATTAGGTCATTCTTGGTCATTGCAGTTCATGATCCCGATGAGAGTCTTAAACTTCATCGTAGGTATAGCTGGTGTTTACATCAGCCTACAAATGAATGAAATGAATAATGTGAAGTATGAATGAACGAATAAAGCAGACTCTGTGTTTGCTAAAGAAGGCCCTCGGGTTGAGGTCCCATATGTTGGGCCCTCACTTGAGATGTCTAAATGCTACATCCACAATTCCAAGGTCTCGTAGATATGAAATGTATAATATATAAAGCATGAAAACATTAACTAAATAACCCATAACTTCCCTAACATGAAAGTAATGTAATCATTGGAATGATCAATAGAGAATGGCTTATGAAATGTATTGAATATATATTGTAATGAATGACTTGCTATAAGAATTGTCAAGGCATGTCCAATGAAGTTTACAATAAGAAAAAAGGGCGTAGCTAATTTTGAATCTTCATGTCATGAAAATGAACAAAGCCAAATAAAATTTGCTTGTAATGACTTCCTTTATTAGGAAAATATCAAAGACAATAATGAATTCAAATATGCTTAGCCGAAATTATTAACTAATGTATTTAGCCAATAAAGATTGGCTTATAAAGAAATTCATTCCCAATGTAAGCAAGATCATAAGCTTTAATGATATACCCGAAGAACTATGCATATTATGCAATCAACTAAAGAATGAGTATAGTCAATAATTATTGACTTATAAATATATTCATGCCCTAAATTGTAGTTAAGTCATTTTCTTAATCTCTAGAATTACTTACTTGATTCATTGTGGGTATGAGACTACAATGAATCATTGCACTTGTAAGTAAAACATAGGACTAAAGGAGTTATTGAACTACACCACAAAAAGAAGAAAAAGACTGAAAAAAATAAACTAAGTATATGAGGCAGAGCTCTCGGGTTTGGGACATCAAAAATTTCAAATCTTTGCTCGAATTGTTCTAAAATTATGTTGATGATACTAATGTCTTGTAATACTATAGAAAATTAGTTGTATGCTTTGAATGCATTAAAATACATCATATTCATACCATAATTCACAAATAACAAATTAGGAAAGTCTAATGACTAGACTTTCCAGAAATGGCATGTTGCATAGGAAGAGCTTTCATTGATCATGCATAGCTTTATGTGTATGTGTACATACACCCATACTTAGTACAAGTGGTGTACTAACCCCCTACTATTTACTATTTTTATAGGTGCGGGTCAGAGAGCAGATTGACGACACTTGCAGCGATTTGGTCTTCAGCATTTCTCCAGACCATTTGGTAGGTCCTCTAGATTTCGAGGATACTACAAGCATTAGTCCAGCTTTAGATATAGACATAGCTAGTGGATGTTATCTCTAGTGTTTCTTTCATATTTCATTTCGAACCATTTTGATGTAAGGTCATGTTTGGCAAACTATTTACAATATATTCATCTTCCGTTTCCAATTTATTCCTTATAATAGATGGTTGTCCTCTTTATGTTGAGCTTAGTATATGATGAATACATGTAATGACTATATGAAGTCTAAATAAACTTCATACACCTAAAAAGTTTTAAATTTTCTGCAAATTTAACTAGATGAATGTGATGAATGCAAGATGAGGCTTGTCTGCGACCTCTGAGAGGTCAACGACGCCGGTGGCGATTTGGATTCCAGAATCCGGGTCGTTACAAACTTGGTATCATAGCATGAGGTTAAATTACCAATGATCTAAATCTCAACACAACCACGTTACGTAGTTTCTAACTTATGGATGTGAAGCACGCCACAATCATGGCTTAGAGACTACGCGATGATAGGAAATTCTCCCTTCTTCTACTCTTTATCATGCTTTCCAGAGCTTTGACACTTTGTGTCATTCTAAGTATCTAACTTCCTTCTTGTATAAGCACATAGAAGAATACACACAAGAATTAGGATGGCCAAGTGGTCTAAGGTGCCAGACTCAACATCTAGCCTTCCCAAGAAGGGGCAATAATGGAAACGCCCAGTGTGAACAAAAGATGTGTGGAAGTGTGGCTGTTTGCATGGAGGTGAATGCATGGTAATGTCTAAAACGCCTGATATGAGTACTGATGAAGAGGAGAAGGCTAAGTTGGTTGCATACCAACTCAAGAATATGGCTTAGACATGGATTTTCTTTATAATTTTTATGCTATAATAGGCTATAGAAACAGGGTAGTAAGGTTTCAGTTTCCAAATAAGTTGGGTTAAAATGAGAAGGGCGTGGTTCAAATCCAACAGGCCAAATAATTTTCAATCTTAAAGCTAATAAAATGATGTCTAAGGGATGCTTATGCCACTTAGTAAGAGTCAAAGACATAGAACAAGAAGTTCCTTCCGTAGACTCTGTGTCCGTAGTAAATATGGGGTTTGGTAAGAAAGGGAAGTTGAGTCTGAGGTATATAGGTCATTATGAGATCTTACAGCAAGTAGGTAAAATTACCAAATGACTTGGCTTCTGTTCATCCAGTGTTTCACGTTTCGATGCTTGAGAAGTGTCTAGGCGATCCAACGTCTATCTTACCCATCGAGGGGTTAGGAGTCGATGGGAATCTTTCCTTATGAAGAGGTTCCCGTTGCAATTTTAGATCGTCAAGTGAAGCGACTGATGAACAAGGAGGTTCTCACCGTGAAGGTGTTATGGAGGAACCACCTTGTTGAGGGGACAAGATGGGAGGCCGAGGCCGATATGAGATTCCGTTACCCTCATTTGTTCAGTTCTTAAGGTTAGATATACTCTTCCTAAGTCTGGTTTTGTTTAAGAAACTCTAATTTTAAGTGATTTAGTCGATTTGGTGTTATAATTCACTAATGTATGTCTTATAATAGCACTATGTGAGTTAATACGAAGTTATGTTTGTATTTTATGTTGCTGTTTTTTTGTAGCATAGACATGTTTTTCTGGGTTGCATGATTTGTGATGTGCATTAAGTAAAGTGTGATTGAGAAGGAAATTCCTCAATCTCAAATATGAAGCTTCAGATAAGCTTGAATGATATGCATCATCCAAATAAGTGTCAATCAGATATTCACAAAAGAGAAACGTTTAAGTATGATAAAGTAACCTTCGAAAGTCACCCTCTTTGTTTAAAGTGATGTGTAAGTGTCATTCAGGGATGAATGTTCCTAAGGGGGGGATAATGTAACATTCCGGAAAGTTATATGTCTAGTGAAGAGACAAATAGGCCTTTAAGAATGCGTATTCGGGATACGTAGGTATCCCAATGCCTAATATTGAGAAATATTGGGCATAGTATAGAAAATTGGCTAAGGGGTATTAGCTAATTTCTTATTAATACCCAAATAAGCATATTATTGGGCATATTAGAAATATTGGCTTAAAGGGTTGTTAGCCAATTTTCTAACATTTCTGAGCTTGTTTAAAAATTGTACCTGCAATAAAGACCCTAAGCTAAAAACATAGATTTCCAAGTATTCACTGAGGTATGAGGCATCCAAGTGTCAAGCCTAGATACCATTCCACATGACCATCTAAAATGATCATGTATATTAAGCAGTGCCAAAGGACATAATGAGGGTGCTTGGTACAATAAGTAAACATTCCCAAAGTAACCATAAATAATAGTTAGTTAGGAAAGTACAAGCAACCCATGTGCAAGCACATGGGGAGATACGGCCAAGAGGGGACCACCCTAACCGAATTTGGTTAGGGTAGTTAGGGGGGAAAAACATGCACAAGGGACCACTCCATGTGGGGCCTAACTTCCTAACTAATTCTAGACTCTAACCTACTGTCCTAAATAGCTAACTACCCTAGGACCAAATGAAATAAACTAATTAGTACACCCGACAATCTAGGACTAAACCGGGTTGACATTAACCTAGTACGAGTTGAAGAGACAACCTAGTAGCTAACCTAGAATGGTCCAAAAGGTTAGTTATGGTCATGACAACTTAGGGTTACTTTAGTAATTCCCATAGGTTACCTAATTAATTAATTTATCAACTTAATTAATTAATTTAAAAGGGCTATAACCGAAACTACAAAGGAAATTTCCAGATTTCGGTTAAGACAAGAAAGGGACAACCTAGTACCTAACCTAGGATGGTCCAAAGAGTTAGTTAAGGTCCTAACAACCTAGGTATACTTTATTAATTACCCTAGGATACTTAATTAATTAATTTAACAACTTAATTAATTAATTTAAAGGGGCAAAACCGAAATCACAAAGCAATTTCCAGATTTCGGTTAAAACAAGAAAAAGACAACCTAGTACCTAACCTAGGATTGTTAAAAGGATTGGTTATGGTCCTAACAACTTAAGGGTACTTTAGTAATAACCTTAGGTAACTTAATTAATAAAATTTACAATTTAATTAATTAGTTTAAATGATCAAAATGAAATTTTTACAATAACCTAGTACAACTCAAGAAACATCCTAGTACTTAACCTAGGATGGTCCAAAAGGGTTAATTTTGGTTCCAATGACTTAGGGGTACTTTAGTACTTACCCTTGGTCACTAAATTAATTAAATTAAGGATTTAATTAATTAATATAAAGTCAAAATGTTGACCAAAACCATAGTCAACATCAATTTCCAGATTTGACTAAGTGTTATGTTCTCCTATGTTTAGTCAACTTAGAAGGAGTGTTTCGGTAATTGGTTAATTAGTTTATTAAATTAAATTAGTAAATCTAAGTTGTATAATTGAAGATCAGTTCATAAACATAAAAATCACGTTCAAACTCATAGAAATAAAGGACGGAAAAACAGTAAGCAACGAACGCAAGAAAAAGGCAGAAACTTTATCGATTTCTCTAGGGCTATTTCAACGTTTCTTCAAGGTTTCGTTCAAGGTGGTCTTCAAGGTGGTCTTCATAGATTAAGTTCTACATAAGGTATGAGTTTCTCTCCTGGACTTATTTCTCCAAGAGAACTTTCTTTCCAACGATTCAAAGATCTTGAAAACTAGGGTTGTTCCCGTGTTCTCGTCGAACTTCTTGTCCCTAGTATCCTTTTCAATTCCATGTTGAATAGGTTAGAGATCATGTTGTTGGTATGTGGTACTGGCTGATCTTATGTGTAATGTTCTTGAATTATGAATGTCGATTAACCTATGAAATTGTAATCATATAAAGTTAAGTGCTTAAAACGTGAATCATGAATCGACGACGTGTTAGTTACACCCGTAATTGTCTACGTGTTGTTGTGTTTGTCCGAATGTTGTATTGCTGTTTATTAATGTTATGAAGATGATAAAGTCATCAATTATTAATATGTTACCCTAAAGTCATGAACTAAGATTGGTTAAGAGAATGATACATTGCTAAGATGTGTCCGAAAATGTTATGTATGAATATGATTATGGTATGTTGTGCATACCTACTGTTAATGTAACTTTTTGATGATGTTGTGTTCGTTAAATGATCATATTAAGCTGTCCAAGATGTTTAAAAGCGTTATGCCTAAAGTTATGTTATAAGGTTGGCTAAACAGATCTCCATGAAATCATAAGTTGAATGAATGTTTGGTTTATGCGAATAAAATGGCTAACAATGTCTTGCCCAAAAGTTGAATGGAATTGGCTTACATTATTGCTTTTAAATAATAATGGAAAAATTGGCTAATGAGAATCTCATGAAACTATATTTGAATGAATGTTTGGCTTGTGCCAATAAATTGGCTATGAAGTTATTTCCAAAATTTCTAAGCCAATACTAAATTTACACAAACCTTATGTGCCCAATATAATGTAATGTCAAATTAAGCATGACCAACAGAACAAAATGAATCCACAACTAAGGGTATGTCAATCAATGGGACAAGTCCCAACATACCCTATACTATCTTATATGACTAAAATGTTGGAATGCCAAATGAATAAGCACATCTAATGTAATTCAATGAATCCATAACCAAGGGCATGCCATTCATTGGGACAACTCCCAACATGCTCTAAAAGAATGAACTATGAACTTATGAAACTCATTGAATGAAGTGGTCATTGTCCATAAACGATGATATGAAGCTACTACACTAAAGTAAGTAAGTAACGTGAGTTATAACATAATTAAAGAGGTCTAAATTAAGTAAGTGACCAGAATGGGTTGTTAAAGGAAGTGAGACAAGTCTTACTTACACCAAAGCTAATTTGTTAAAAGAATACTCACTAATGAAGGTGTTAGAATGTGTGAGATTAGTATCATTAACACCTAAGTATGATATGTAAGGACAATTCACATTCATCAATGTAAAGTAAGGATGATATGTAAGGACAATTCACATTTCATCAATGTAAAGTAAGGATGACAAGTCATCAAAAGTGTAAATAAATCTCAATCACATTCTATATGTAAGTGTAAGGACAATTTACACTTAGTACGTAAACAAGAGATGAGAAATCATATAATGAGCTATGACTAACTCATGCTAGAAGCAAGCTTCAATGATGTATGAGTTTAATGTAAATAGGAACTTTAAACTGAGCACCGATAGGCTAGTTATGAATGGTGATGCCTTCTTTTGGGAAGGGCGGATTTTCACGTAAATCTCATGAGATGAGACTGTCCACCAAGGTGGGTATGGGTCTCCCTAAATCTCCTAGTCTTTGAACTATGCTGCCAACATAGGGAACTAGCCAGTGGTTTTCCACCTAAGCGAGCTAGGGATATTTTGGTTTCACCTTGGCCAGTGACTCCTCCTCTTTTTGGTGTGGGGAAGACATAGGATTTCATGAGCTCACATGATCTATGTCGGTTAAAGTTGAAGTTCCTCAAAGTATGAAAGATATAGAAATGAACGATACCGAAGGTGTTTGTGCAAGACAATCAGGAGGTGAAATCACATGCAAGTAATGACATTAGGTCATTCTTGGTCATTGCAGTTCATGATCCCGATGAGAGTCTTAAACTTCATCGTAGGTATAGCTGGTGTTTACATCAGCCTACGAATGAATGAAATGAATAATGTGAAGTATGAATGAACGAATAAAGCAGACTCTGTGTTTGCTAAAGAAGGCCCTCGGGTTGAGATCCCATATGTTGGGCCCTCACTTGAGATGTCTTAATGCTACATCCACAATTCCAAGGTCTCGTAGATATGAAATGTATAATATATAAAACATGAAAACGTTAACTAAATAACCCATAACTTCCCTAACATGAAAGTAATGTAATCATTGGAATGATCAATAGAGAATGGCTTATGAAATGTAATGAATATATATTGTAATAAATGACTTGCTATAAGAATTGTCAAGGCATGTCCAATGAAGTTTACAATAAGAAAAAAGGGCATAGCTAATAATGAATCTTCATGTCATGAAAATGAACAATACCAAATAAAATTGGCTTGTAATAACTTCCTTTATTAGGAAAATATCAAAGACAATAATGAATTCAAATATGCTTAACCAAAATGATTAACTAATGTATTTAGCCAATAAAGATTGGCTTATAAAGAATTCATGCCCAAAGTAAGCAAGATGATAAGCTTTAATGATATGCCCGAAGAACTATGCATATTATGCAATCAACTAAAGAATGAGTATAGTCAATAATTATTGACTTATAAATATATTCATGCCCCAAATTGTAGGTAAGTCATTTTCTTAATCTCTTGAATTACTTACTTGATTCATTGTGGGTATGGGACTACAATGAATCATTGCACTTGTAAGTAAAACATAGGACTAAAGAAGTTATTGAACTACACAACAAGAAGAAGAAAAAGACTGAAAAAAATAAACTAAGTATATAAGGCAGAGCTCTCGGGTTTGGGACATCAAAAATTTCAAATCTTTGCTCGAGTTGTTCTAAAATTATGTTGATGATACTAATGTCTTCTAATCATATAGAAAATGAGTTGTATGCTTTGAATGCATTAAAATACATCATATTCATACCACAATTCACAAATAACGAATTAGGAAAGTGTAATGACTAGACTTTCCAGAAATGGCATGTTGCTTAGGAAGAGCTTTCATTGATCATGCATAGCTTTATATGTATGTGTGCATACACCCATACTTAGTACAAGTGGTGTACTAACCCCCTACTATTTACTATTTTTATAGGTGCAATTCAGAGAGCAGATTGACGACACTTGCAGCAATTTGGTCTTCAACATTTCTCCAGACCATTTGGTAGGTCCTCTTGATTTTGAGGATACTACAAGCATTAGTCAAGCTTTCGATATAGACATAGCTAGTGGATTATCTCTAGTGTTTCTTTCATATTTCATTTCGAACCATTTTGATGTAAGGTCGTGTTTGGCAAACTATTTACAATATATTCAACTTCAGTTTCCAATTGATTCCTTATAATAGATGGTTGTCCTCTTTATGTTGAGCTTAGTATATGATGAATACATGTAATGACTATATGAAGTCTAAGTAAACTTCATACACCTAAAAAGTTTTAAATTTTCCGTAAATTTAACTAGATGAATGTGATGAATGCAAGATGAGGCTTGTGTGCGACCTCTGAGAGGTCAACGATGCCGGTGGCGATTCGGATTCCAGAATCCAGGTCGTTACAAACTTGGTATCAGAGCATGAGGTTAAATTACCTAGGATCTAAATCTCAACACAAACATGTTACGTAGTTTCTAACTTATGGATGTGAAGCGCGCCACAATCATGGCTTAGAGACTACACGATGATAGGAAATTCTCCCTTCTTCTACTCTTTATCATGGTATCTAGAGCTTTGACACTTTGTGTCATTCTAAGTATCTAACTTCCTTCTTGTATGAGCACATATAAGAATACACACAAGAATTAGGATGGCCAAGTGGTCTAAGGTGCCAGACTCAAGATCTAGCCTTCCCAAGAAGGGGCAATAATGGAAACGCCCAGTGTGAACAAAAGATGTGTGGAAGTGTGGCTGTTCGCATGGAGGTGAATGCATGGTAATGTCTAAAACGCCTGCTATGAGTACTGATGAAGAGGAGAAAGCTAAGTTGTCTGCATACCATCTCAAAAATATGGCTTAGACATGGATTTTCTTCATTAATAGATAATAGAAACAGGGTAGTAAGGTTTCAGTTTCCTAATAAGTTTTGTTAAAATGAGAAAGGCGTGGTTCAAATCCAACAGGTCAAATAATTTTCAATCTTAAAGCTAATTAGATGATGTCTAAGGGATGCTTATGCCACTTAGTAAGAGTCAAATACTTAGAATAAGAAGTTCCTTCCATAGACTCTGTGTCCGTAGTAAATATGGGGTTTGGTAAGAAAGGGAAGTTGAGTCTGAGGTATATAGGTCATTATGAGATCTTACAACAAGTAGGCAAAATTACCAAACGACTTGGCTTCTGTTCAGCCAGTGTTCGACGTTTTGATGCTTGAGAAGTGTCTAGGCGATCCAACGTCTATCCAACCCGTCGAGGGGTTAGGAGTCGATGGTAATCTTTCCTTATGAAGAGGTTCCCATTGCAGTTTTAGATAGTCAAGTGAAGCGACTGAAGAAAAATGAGGTTCTCACCGTGAAGGTGTTATGGACGAACCACCTTGTTGAGGGGACAAGATGGGAGGCCGTGGCCGATATGAGATTCCGTTACCCTCATTTGTTCAGTTCTTAAGGTTATATATACTCTTCCTAAGTCTGGTTTTGTTTAAGAAACTCTAAGTATAAGTGCTTTAGTCGATTTAGTATTATAAGTCACTAATCGTATGTCTTATAATAGCACTATGTGAGTTAATACGAAGATATGTTTGTATTTTATGTTGCTGTTTTTGTGTAGCATAGACATGTTTTTGTGTGTTGCATGATTTGTGATGTGCATTAAGTTAAGTGTGATTGAGAAGGAAATTCCTCAATCTCGAATATAAAGCTTCAGATAAGCTTGAATGATATGCATCATCCAAATAAGTGTGAATCAGATATTCTCAAAAGAGAAACGTTTAAGTATGATAAAGTAACCTTCGAAAGTCACCCTCTTTGTTTAAAGTGATGTGTAAGTGTCATTCGGGGAGGAATGTTCCTAAGGGGGGGATAACGTAACATTCCGGAAAATTACATATCTAGTGAAGAGCCCAATAGGTCTTTAAGAATGCGTATTGGGGATACGTAGACCCCAATGCCCAATATTGAGAAATATTGGGCATAATATAGAAAATTTGCTAAGTGGTATTAGCCAATATCTATATAATACCAAAATAAGAAAAATATTGGGCATATTAGAAATATTGGCTTAAAGGGGTGTTAGCCAATTTTCTAACATTAATGAGCTTGTTTAAGAATTGTACCTGCAATAAAGACCCTAAGCTAAAAACATAGATTTCTAAGTATTCACTGAGATATGAGGCATCCAAGTGTCAAACCTAGATACCATTCCACATGACCATCTAAAATGATCATGTATATTAAGCAGTGCCCAATGACATGATGAGGGTGTTTGGGACAATAAGTAAACATTCCCAAAGGAACAATAAATAATAGTTAGTTAGTAAAGTACAAGCAACCCATGTGCAAGCACATGGGGAGATACGACCAAAAGGGGACCACCCTAACCGAATTTGGTTAGGGTAGTTAGGGGGGAAAACGTGTACAAGGGACCACTCCATGTGGGTCTAACTTCCTAGCCAATTATAGACTCTAACCTACTGCCCTAAATAGCTAACTAGCCTAGTACCAAACGAAATAAACTAATTAGTGCACCCGACAACCTAGGACTAAACTGGGTTGACACTAACCTAGTACTAGTTGAAGAGACAACCTAGTAGCTAACCTAGGATGGTCCAAAAGGTTAGTTATGGTCCTGAAAACTTAGGGTTACTTTAGTAATTCCCCTATTTTACCTAATTAATTAATTTACCAACTTAATTAATTAATTTAAAAGGGCTAAAACCTAAACTACAAAGGAAATTTTCAGATTTCGGTTAAGACAAGAAAGGGACAACCTAGTACCTAACCTAGGATGGTCCAAAGAGTTAGTTAAGGTCCTAAAAACCTAGGGATACTTTAGTAATTACCCTAGACTACTTAATTAATTAATTTATCAACTTAATCAATTAATTTAAAGGGGCAAAACCGAAATAACAAATCAATTTCCAGATTTCTGTTAAAACAAGAAAAAGACAACCTAGTACCTAACCTAGGATTGTTCAAAGGATTGGTTATGGTCATAACTGTCACGACTGGAATCTAGACCACAGACGAGACCGACATCGTTGACCTCTCAGAGGTCGCAGACAAGCCTACTTACGTCATTCTTACTTTACATAGATTAATTTTAGCGGAAAATTTGAAACTTTTTGTTTCTAAATATTGCTTACTAAACATTTCTCATACATTCGTAATTTGTTCACCATCAACCATCTAACATTAAAAGATAATCAAATAAAAGGAATAGTTCAATACTTATAAAGCGTATAATTGCCAAAATGGCACCAATACATAATCTGAATAAAAACAGGAAAGAAACGCTAGAGGAACATGCTCCACTAACTCAACTCTAAAACTAAGCTAGAATATAAAATAATAGCATCCTCGAAGACATGAGGACCTACCAAAACCGGATGAATGCTGGACGTCCGGATAACTGCAATGATGATCCTGTAGCTCTATCGTCCACCTCTGCCTGCACCTAAAATAGTAGAGTTTGTATAGGGTTAGTACACACTTGTACTAAGTATGGGTATATGCAAGCACACACCAAGGACATGCATGAGAAAGAATAGCTCTTTCCTGACAACATGATTTTTGGAAGTCAAGTCAGTGGACTTGCCAAATTGAGATTAGGAAAGTTTCCAAATTTGGATTAGGAAAGTAAATGATCTTTCCAAATTTGGATTAGGAAAGTTATGCCATGAGAATAACATACATCATCATACTTTTCACATTTGCACACAGCACATAACATTTACACATAGCACATATCATATAGCATACAGTACCTTTTGCATGTAGCACATAACTTCTTTCATATCATTCATTCATATGCCATGAGACCTTGTAATCATGGACTTGACATTAAGACATCCCAGAAATGAGGGCTCAACAGATGGGACCTCAACTAGGGAATCTTCATTAGCAAACACAAAGTCTGCTTCATTCATTCATACGTACTTCATTTCATTTCATTCATAGTCCAGTGTAACCACGAACTATACCTAGGATGTAGTTTAAGACTTTCATTAGGTTCGTTGTGCCATGACCAAGAATGACCTAATGTCATTACTTGAATCTAACTGACCTTTGATTATCCTATGTCATTATGTGCATCATTTGAGGCTGGCCTCATTCATTCATTGGGAACTTTAACTTTAACCGACATAGATCATGTGAGCATCATGAAATCCGATGTCTGCCCCACACCAAAAAGAGGTGGAATCACTGGCCAAAGTGATCCAATAACATGCTAGCGTACATGGGAATTTAACCCCGCCAGATCCCTATATTGGCAGTATAGGTTTGAAGACTAGGAGATATAAGGAGACCCATACCCGGCATGCCAGACAGTCTCATCTCATCAGAGTTACGTGAACCTCCGTCCTTCCCGAAAGAAGGCATCACCGCTCATAGCTAGCCTATCGGTGCTCAGTATAAAGTTCCATTCCATTCATCTCATACATCATGGAAGCTGGCTTCTAGTATGAGGACATCATAGCTCATTAGATGAATTCTCATCTCATCATTAGTATTAAGTGTGTTAAGCTCAATACCTTCATTAGAGTGTTCATAGAGACTGGTCTCTTCATTATCTTACACTCTCATAAGAGTGTACGTATTGGTAACATTTATTTAGGCTCATTTGAGATTACTCTCATCATTTACATTAGCCTTATATCATGTTGTCACTACATTCATTATCATTAGTACCTTTGCTTTTCATAGTTACTCACCTCTTATTACGTGAACGTTCATTTCATCATATGCCAATGCACTTGGCCATTTAGTGTATCTTACACTCATACTTAACCCTTCTAGGGTTCATCATTTCATTACATACCTCTTAGATTCACTTACTTTGAACGTATGATAGACTTATGTGTCTATACATACAAGCCATGAGGTTTCATTCATATTTCGTCTAAGTGATTCATATCTTTCTAAGATTATGTGATACAAGACTTATGCATCTTGTATGTATGCCAAGATCTTGATTTCGATCTAAGTATGTGGCATTATTCTCGGATATTTTATTCACGTATGACTTATGTATCAATACGGAAACTTGGGCAAGGAAACCCCAGTCTTGAATCAATTGGATACCATTTATATTTTTAATTGATTTTATTCTAATATTCATAACATTATGACTCTAAGTTAAATCACAATATTAACATTGAAGGATTAATTTTCTCCTTAATAATACTCCTAATTTGGCCGAAGGGTTTTGGGTTTGAACCCCCACAACCCCTTTCTAATTTTATTAACCTCTTCTTGTCCACTCTCGCCTAAACCAAGAGGTTGTGGGATCAAATCCCCACAGCCTCTTTTATTTTTGTCCTTTAATTCGCCTAAGTAGGGAGGTTGTGGGTTCGAACCCCCACAGCCTCCTTACCTTTAATTTAATTTCGCTAGGGGCTGTGAGGTGGTGGGTTCGAACCCCCACAGCCCTATATATATTTTTTTTAATTCTTTTCGCTAGGTTGAGGGTATTGACAGTGAGGTCGTGGGATCGAACCCCCACAACCTCACTTGTTTTATTACTCATTTTCGCCCCCTCTATTTCCAGCCTTGAGGTCATGGGTTCGATTCCCACGCCTCACATTTTATTTTTCTTTAGTTTTCCTCTTCCTTTATTCCCAAGCATTGCGTGTTCGATTCCCCACCAACACCATTTCCCTTGTCATTTCTTGCGTGAACAGCAGCTAAGGGGTTCGAATCCCCTTAGCTCCATTTCATTTTTTTTTTATATTTTTTTAAATTTCAGCCTCTTGGTCATGTGAGGTCTTGGGTTCGATTCCCCTTGACCTCACCTACTTTAAATCCTTTTTTAAACTCTCCCAAAATTCCAGAATTTGGCCGAAACCAAATTTCCAAAAGCTGGAAATTTGGTCACATTTTTTTTTTGCAGCCCGTACTCTCTACTTTTCTCATTAGTTTAGGACGATTTTCGTACGACGTTTCACCAATCGTTTAGCATGTAATTTAGGTGTAGTTTAGGATCACATTTAGTCAAGTGTTTACACTCTAACTTTGTAATTTCACACACCATATGAACATCACATTATGTACAACCTTTACACACGAAATACAAGACTAAAACAAGTTTTTCACACCTTCAAACAGTGGCTAAAACGTCACTGCCAACATGCCTACATATCCACATTTTTATTCAATTTCGCTTGCATTATCATTCATGTAATTTCACGCACATAAACATATTCCCAATCAATATACACATATCACACATGCCAAAATCTACCAGCACAAAATACCCAACCTACAAAGTCATTTGGGAGATAGGGACAAGGACATGCAATGGGGAAACAACTTAGTTTCGGACTAAATTCGTCTGAGTCCTAAGGGTCTCTTGGGAAAGGGACCAAGAGTAAGAAGACCCATACCTTTATTTTTCTTGTTCAACCACGAAATTGTTGCCCAAAATCCATTCCAAAATCAGTCCAAGTTCAACACCTCAACACCAATTGACGTAAGACTCCTCCCCTTTGCTTAAAGTGATGGATTTTCGTTGTTTTCTTAGATTTTTGGTGTGAGTTCTTCAATTGTGAAGAACTTCAATATATTTTCTGTTTTTGAACTTGTTTAGGCAGAGAGTAAACGTGAGAGTGAATGGTGAAACGTGAGAGAGTGGCTTCCAATTAGGAGTTTTAGTTTGGAAATTAGTCAAACTAGGACTCCTTGTTAAACTTTTAAATAAAAATCTGATTTTTCTTTTTCTTAAATCAGCTAATATTTATTATTTAATTAAATTAATTTATCCAATTAAATAAAAGCAAGTTAAATCATTGCTTGTAGTGGGGCTCGAACCTGAGTGACTCCCCATTTGCCGAAATGGGTCACTTGGGTCTCCCCAACCCGAATTACTCTTTTTAATTAAATTAATTAACTAATTAATTAATTCCTCAGGGTAATTACAATATTACCCTTGGCCTGGAAAAGACCATTTTACCCTTGGACCCTCGAAACTTAAAATTTCTTCTTTTAAGTCCGGTAAAAACTCTTTCGATTAAATCTTCATTTTTGAGAGCCTTACTTGGTTGGTTCCAACCTTTCCAAGCTCAACTAACTCCCCAAGTTAGTTGGTTTTGTCGTAGTAAGGGTTCTGAGGTCTGGTTCTACGCGTATCAGTCTGTGTGAACCTTGGTCTAGTCGCAAGCATTCTTGACAACCTAAGTCTTGATCCTATTCATTTTTTTTGGGTTGTTACATTATCCCCCCCTTAGGAACATTCGTCCCCGAATGACACTACTACTTCACGTTGTAATGCCAGTTAGATCATAATAAAATCACTACACACAGTCAGTCAATAGCAACAAAATATGGGGCGATAAGGAAACATAGGTTTAAGAGTATAGAGTCTAACCTCAAGAGCTGAACAGGTGAGGGTAGCGGGCCCTCATGTCAGCCTCAGCTTCCCACGTAGCACCCTCAACAAGATGATTTCTCCAAAATACCTTCATTGTGGCAATCTCCTTGTTTCTCAGCCGCTTCACTTGTCTGTCTAAGATCTCAACAGGTACCTCCTCATAAGACAAGTCTTCACCAACCCCTAAACCTTCAACAGGTAAAATTGATGCTGGATCACCTAGGCACTTCTTCAACATAGAGACATGAAAGATTGGATGAACAGAAGCTAGTTCTGTAGGGAATGCTAACTCATAGTCCACCTCGCCCACACGCTGTAGGATCTCATATGGCCCAACATACCTAGGACTCAGCTTCCCTTTTCTACCAAATCTCATCACCCCTTTCATAGGCGATATTTTCAAGTAAACCTGGTCACCAACATCAAACTCTAAGGGCCGCTTTCTGTTATCAGCATATGACTTCTGCCGACTGTAAGCAGTAGTCAACCTGTCTCTAATCATTCTGACCTTCTCTAAGGCCTCATGAATGATCTCAGAACCCAAAATGGATGACTCTCCAACCTCGAACCACCCAACTGGAGATCTACACCTCCTACCATACAGTGCCTCAAATGGTGCCATCCCAATGCTGGAGTGATAGATCTTATTATACGAGAACTCTATCAAAGGAAGATGGTCATCCCAGTTACCTCTGAAGTCAATCACACACGCTCTCAACATATCCTCCAATGTCTGTATGGTGCGCTCTGTCTGCCCATCTGTCTGAGGGTGAAAGGCAGTGCTAAGCTTCACCTGCGTGCCCAAGCTCTTCTGGAAAGATCTCCAGAAATGAGAAGTAAACTGAGCTCCTCTGTCTGAAATAATAGATAAGGGAATCCCATGCCATCTCACAATCTCATCAATGTAGAGTCTCGCATAATCCTCGGCTCTGTAAGTAGACTTCACAGGGATACAGTGGGCAGACTTAGTCAATCTATCCACAATAACCCATATAGAGTCATGCTACCTCCTAGTCCTTGGAAGCCCAACCACGAACTCCATATTAATGGCCTCCCATTTCCAAGTCGGAACCTTAATAATCTGAGTCAGACCACCAGGCTTAAGATGCTCTGCTTTAACCTGCTGACCATTAGGACACTTGGCCACATATTCTGCAATGTCCTTCTTCATGCCATCCCACCAATAAATCTGCTTGAGATCATGATACATCTTGGTGGAACCTGGATGTATAGAATATCTGGAACCATGGGCCTCTGCAACAATCCTGGTCCGCAAATCAGCCACATCTGGCACACACAGCCTGTCCTGATACCTAAGTATGCCATCACCTCCTAAAGCGAAAGACTCATTCATCTTCATCAACACTGAGTCCTTCATCTCCATCAACACGGGATCTAGATGCTGACCCTGCTTGACTTCAACTACCAAGGATGATTCAGAACTAGGATGAACTGAAACATCCCCACTAGTTGAGTCAACCAAACGCACACCTAGTCTGGCCAGTCTGTGTACATCTTTCACCAGCTCCTTCTACTCATCCTCAACGTGAGCTGTACTTCCCATGCTCATCTGGCTCAAAGCATCAGCTACAACATTAGCCTTACCTGGATGATAGTGCACATTCATGTCATAATCCTTCAACAGCTCCAACCATCTCCGCTGACGTAGATTCAACTCCCTCTGTGTGAACACGTACTGGAGACTCTTATGGTCTGTGAAAACATATACATGCACTCTATACAGATAATGCCTCTACAGCTTCAGTGCAAACACCACAGCTGTCAACTCGAGGTCATGTGTGGGATAATTCTTCTCATGAACCTTGAGATGTCTGGATGCATAGGCTATCACCTTACCAACCTGCATAAGAACACAACCCAAACCAACCTTAGATGCATCACAATAAACAGTGTCATTCTCACCACACTTCGGCAAAGTAAGCACCGAGGCTGAAGTGAGTCTGTCCTTGAGCTCCTGGAAACTCTTCTCACAAGTCTCCGTCCATTCAAACTTGGCTTTCTTCTTAGTAAAAGCTATCAATGGGGCAGCAATGGAAGAAAAGCCCTCCACAAACCTGCAGTAGTAACCAGCCAATCCCAAAAAGCTACGGATGTCAGTAGGAGTAAGAGGCTTTGGCCAGTTATTCACATCCTCAGTCTTCCTGGGATCCACCTCCACGCCCTGATCAGACACAAAATGACCCAGGAAGGTCACTGATCTTAGCCAGAATTCACATTTGCTGAATTTGGTATACAACTGATGCTGTCTAAGTACCTGCAAGTTTAGTGTCAAATGTTGTTCATGCTCTTCCTTGGTCTTAGAGTAGATGAGGATGTCATCAATGAATACTATGACTAAATAGTCAAGGTATTCACGGAAGACCCTGTTCATGAGATCCATAAATACAGCAGGTGCATTCGTGAGACCAAATGACATGACTAGAAACTCATAATGACCATAGCGGGTACGAAAGGCTGTCTTTGGGATATCTCCTTCCCTAACCCTAAGCTGATGATACCCTGAACGAAGATCAATCTTAGAGAAGAAACTAGACCCTTGGAGCTGGTCGAACAAATCATCTATTCTGAGGAGTGGATACTTATTCTTTATAGTGACTTTGTTGAGCTGCCGATAATCGATACACATTCTAAGGGTCCCATCTTTCATTTTTACAAATAACAGTGGAGCGCCCCAAGGGGATATGCTCGGCTGAATGAAACCCTTGTCAGTGAGATCTTTTAACTGCAGCTTCAACTCTTTGAGTTCAGCTGGAGCCATTTTGTAAGGAGGAATTGATATTGGTTTAGTATCGGGTTCTAAATCGATACCAAAGTCAATCTCTCGAAGGGGAGGGACTCCAGGCAAATCATCAGGAAACACATCTAAGAACTCATTCACTACAGGTACTGAGTCTATGAAAGGAATGTCATGATCTAAATCATTAACACTCACAAGATGACACAATAACCCCTTGGACATCATTTTATTGGCCTTAAGGTTATAAATCAAGGGGTTAGGACGACTCGAATTGTACCCCTCCCAGACTAACTCTTCTTCATTAGGGAAGCGAAATCTCACCACTCTACCACGACAATCCAAGCAGGCATAACAACTGTGAAGCCAATCCATGCCAAGAATAACATCAAAATCATGCATGGGTAACTCAACCAAGTTTGCACACATAGTTTTTCCACTAACAACTATTAGGCAATCCTTGTATACTCTATCAGTTCTTACATTTTCTCCTAAAGGTGTACTAACCACTATAGGATCATGCAGAACTTCAGGCAATGTCTCAAAACTAAGAGCAAGCAGAGGAGTTACAAAGGAAAGTGTTGACCCTGGATCAAGTAAAGCATAAACAGAAGTTGAGAACACTTGCAGCATACCTGTGAACACATTAGCGGACTTCTACTGCTCCTCTCTGCCTTTCAGGGCATAGAACCTGTTCCTCTTAGGAGGCTCGGCTGCTGCTTCACCCTGTGGATTAGGCCTAGGCTGAGTATTACCTCCAGCCTGACCTCTGTTGTGTGGACAGTCACTGACCATGTGTCCACTCTTACCACAACCGAAGCAGGCATTAGTGCCCTGTCTGCACTCTCCACTGTGAGCTCGGCCACACTTAGCACAATTCTTCTTAGGACGCTGCATCTCACCTCCATTGCCCTTCTTGGGCTCAGGTCTTTCTCCTCTAGGTGTAGCACTCCTCTGAGGATTAAAATTCCCGGAACTCTGTTGCCCCTTTTTGAACCTTGGCTGCTCACGGACGCCAAAGTTGTTCCTGTGGCCTCCATGACTGGGTCCTGCCTGATCTTGAGGCCTAGGCCTCCTAGAATCATAAACACCTCTCTTTCTGCGGCTGTCCTCTACCTGCTGGACATGCACCATCAACCTTGAAAGATCCATATTATCATGGAGCATTGCAGATCGACACTCCTCCTCCAGGTCTCCATTGATTCCTGTGAGGAACCTGCTTATCTCATCCCTGCTGTTAGAAACCAGGGAAGTAGCATACCTGGATGATTTCAACAAAATTCAGTATTATCCTCATTCTTGCTATTAAATACTAGGGAAAATAACATATCTTGACAGCTTAACAAACTTCAGGGAATACTCCCTGACTGTCATAGAGCCTTGTTTAAGGTTGATGAATTCCTCAACCTTGGCCTCCCTCATCTCCCTAGGAAAGAATCTCTCCAGAAATGTTGTCTTGAACAGCTCCCATGTGACTGGCACTCCACCTAAGACACAGCTATCTTGCCACATCTTGCACCAAGTCTGTGCAACATCCTTGAGCTGATAGGAAGCCAGCTCAGCCTTCTCAATATCAGTGGCCCCTATAGCCACCAGGATCTTATGAATCTCATCCACAAACTCCTGGGGATCCTTTGATGCCCTAGACCCTGTGAAAATAGGAGGATTCATCCTCGTGAAATCCCTCAGCCTGTCAGCCATGCTACAAACCGATGGGTTCTCCCTCTGAACATCCTGTCGGTTGACCTGGGCAGTCATAGCCTGGGCCTGCATAGTAATGGCCTGTGCCATCTGGGCCAGAGATGCCCTCACCTCAGCATTAGTCATCTCAGCTGGATTAGCTGGCACAGCCACTCCTTCAGCTGGAGCCTGGGGTGGAACTCGGTTACCCCTAGCAGCTGCTCCTCCTCTCCTCTGACCAATAGCTCTCCTAGTGTTCATTCTCTGAAAATAACAAAAATTTGATGTTAGACACGCTCATAACACCAAGAAATTAAACTTTAGGAGAAGCACGATAAGATTAGAAAAACGGAAGTTTTCCTACGCATCATGCAGTCTCTAATTCAGAATAGTGGCGCACTTCACTACCATGACCTAGAAACTACTCAATGTGGTTGATGTGAACTTATTATTTTTGTAATTTAACCTAATGCTCTGATACCAACTTTGTCACGACTGGAATCTAGACCCCAGACGAGACCGGCATCGTTGACCTCTCAGAGGTCGCAGACAAGCCTACTTACGTCATTCTTACTTTACATAGATTAATTTTAGCGGAAAATTTGAAACTTTTTGTTTCTAAATATTGCTTACTAAACATTTCTAATAGATTCGTAATTTGTTCACCATCAACCATCTAACATTAAGAGATAATCAAATGAAATGAATAGTTCAATACTTATAAAGCGTATAATTGCCAAAATGGAACCAATACATAATCTGAATAAAAACAGGAAAGAAATGCTAGTGGAACATGCTCCACTAACTCAACTCTAAAACTAAGCTAGAATATAAAATAGTAGCATCCTCGAAGACATGAGGACCTACCAAAACCGGATGAATGCTGGACGTCTGGATAACTGCAACGATGATCCTGTAGCTCTATCGTCCACCTGTACCTGCACCTAAAATAGTAGAGTTTGTATAGGGTTAGTACACACTTGTACTAAGTATGGGTATATGCAAGCACACACCAAGGACATGCATGAGAAAGAATAGCTCTTTCCTTACAACATGATTTTTGGAAGTCAAGTCACTGGACTTGCCAAATGAGATTAGGAAAGTTTCCAAATTTAGATTAGGAAAGTAAATGATCTTTCCAAATTTGGATTAGGAAAGTTATGCCATGAGAATAACATACATCATCATACTTTTCACATTTGCACACAGCACATAACATTTACACATATCACATATCATATAGCATACAGTACATTTTGCATGTAGCACATAACTTCTTTCATATCATTCACTCATATGCCATGAGACCTTGTAATCATCGACTTGACATTAAGACATCCCAGAAATGAGGGCTCAACAGATGGGACCTCAACTAGGGAATCTTCATTAGCAAACACAAAGTCTGCTTCATTCATTCATACGCTTCATTTCATTTCATTCATAGGCCAGTGTAACCACCAACTATACCTAGGATGTAGTTTAAGACTTTCATTAGGTTCGTTGTGCCATGACCAAGAATGACCTAATGTCATTACTTGAATCTAACTCACCTTTGATTATCCTATGTCATTATGTGCATCATTTGAGGCTGGCCTCATTCATTCATTGGGAACTTTAACTTTAACCGACATAGATCATGTGAGCATCATGAAATCCAGTGTCTCCCCCACACCAAAAAGAGGTGGAATCACCGGCCAAAGTGATCCAATAACATGCTAGCGTACATGGGAATTTAACCCCGCCAAATCCCTATATTGGCAGTATAGGTTCGAAGACTAGGAGATATAAGGAGACCCATACCCGGTATGCCAGACAGTCTCATCTCATCAGAGTTACGTGAACCTCCGTCCTTCCTGAAAGAAGGCATTACCGCTCATAGCTAGCCTATCGGTGCTCAGTATAAAGTTCCATTCCATTCATCTCATACGTCATGGAAGATGGCTTCTAGTATGAGGACATCCTATCTCATTAGATAATTTCTCATCTCATCATTAGTATTAAGTGTGTTAAGCTCAATACCTTCATTAGAGTGTTCATAGAGACTGGTCTCTTTATTATCTTACACTCTCATAAGAGTGTACGTATTGGTAACATTTATTTAGGCTCATTTGAGATTACTCTAATCATTTACATTAGCCTTATATCATGTTGTCACTACATTCATTATCATTAGTACCTTTGCTTTTCATAGTTACTCACCTCTTATTACGTGAACGTTCATTTCATCATATGCCAATGCACTTGGCCATTTAGTGTATCTTACACTCATACTTAACCCTTCTAGGGTTCATCATTTCATTACATACCTCTTAGATTCACTTACATTGAACGTATGATAGACTTATGTGTCTATACATACAAGCCATGAGGCTTCATTCATATTTCGTCTAAGTGATTCATATCTTTCTAAGATTATGTGATACAAGACTTATGAATCTTGTATGTATGTCAAGATCTTGATTTCGATCTAAGTATGTGGCATTATTCTCGGATATTTTATTCACGTATGACTTATGTATCAATACGGAAACTTGGGCAAGGAAACCCCAGTCTTGAATCAATTGGATACCATTTATATTTTTAATTGATTTTATTCTAATATTCATAACATTATGACTCTAAGTTAAATCACAATATTAACATTGAAGGATTAATTTTCTCCTTAATAATACTCCTAATTTGGCCGAAGGGTTTTGGGTTCGAACCCCCACAATCCCTTTCTAATTTTATTAACCTCTTCTTGTCCACTCTCGCCTAAACCAAGAGGTTGTGGGATCAAATCCCCACAGCCTCTTTTATTTTTGTCCTTTAATTCGCCTAAGTAGGGAGGTTGTGGGTTCGAACCCCCACAGCCTCCTTACCTTTAATTTAATTTCGCTAGGGGCTGTGAGGTGGTGGGTTCGAACCCCCACAGCCCCATGTATATTTTTTTTAATTCTTTTCGCTAGGTTGAGGGTATTGACAGTGAGGTCATGGGATCGAACCCCCACAACCTCACTTGTTTTATTACTCATTTTCGCCCCCTCTATTTCCAGCCTTGAGGTCATGGGTTCGATTCCCACGCCTCACATTTTATTTTTCTTTAGTTTTCCTCTTCCTTTCTTCCCAAGCATTGCGTGTTCGATTCCCCACCAACACCATTTCCCTTGTCATTTCTTGCGTGAACAGCAGCTAAGGGGTTCGAATCCCCTTAGCTCCATTTCATTTTTTTTTATTTTTTTTTAAATTTCAGCCTCTTGGTCATGTGAGGTCTTGGGTTTGATTCCCCTTGACCTCACCTACTTTAAATCCTTTTTTAAACTCTCCCAAAATTCCAGAATTTGGCCGAAACCAAATTTCCAAAAGCTGGAAATTTGGTCACATTTTTTTTTTTTTGCAGCCCGTACTCTCTACTTTTCTCATTAGTTTAGGACGATTTTCGTACGACGTTTCACCAATCGTTTAGCATGTAATTTAGGTGTAGTTTAGGATCACATTTAGTCAAGTGTTTACACTCTAACTTTGTAATTTCACACACCATATGAACATCACATTATGTACAACCTTTACACACGAAATACAAGACTAAAACAAGTTTTTCACACCCTCAAACAGTGGCTAAAACGTCACTGCCAACATGCCTACATATCCACATTTTTATTCAATTTCGCTTGGATTATCATTCATGTAGTTTCACGCACATAAACATAGTCCCAATCAATATACACATATCACACATGCCAAAATCTACCAGCACAAAATACCCAACCTACAAAGTCATTTGGGAGCTAGGGACAAGGACATGCAATGGGGAAACAACTTAGTTTCGGACTAAATTCGTCTGAGTCCTAAGGGTCTCTTGGGAAAGGGACCAAGAGTAAGAAGACCCATACCTTTATTTTTCTTGTTCAACCACGAAATTGTTGCCCAAAATCCTCTCCAAAATCAGTCCAAGTTCAACACCTCAACACCAATTGACGTAAGACTCCTCCCCTTTGCTTAAAGTGATGGATTTTCGTTGTTTTCTTAGATTTTTGGTGTGAGTTCTTCAATTGTGAAGAACTTCAATATATTTTCTGTTTTTGAACTTGTTTAGGCAGAGAGTAAACGTGAGAGTGAATGGTGAAACGTGAGAGAGTGGCTTCCAATTAGGAGTTTTAGTTTGGGAATTAGTCAAACTAGGACTCCTTGTTAAACTTTTAAATAAAAATCTGATTTTTCTTTTTCTTAAATCAGCTAATATTTATTATTTAATTAAATTAATTTATCCAATTAAATAAAAGCAAGTTAAATCATTGCTTGTAGTGGGGCTCGAACCCGAGTGACTCTCCATTTGCGGAAATGGGTCACTTGGGTCGCCCCAACCTTAATTACTCTTTTTAATTAAATTAATTAACTAATTAATTAATTCCTCAGGGTAATTACAATATTACCCTTGGCCTGGAAAAGACCATTTTACCCTTGGACCCTCGAAACTTAAAATTTCTTCTTTTAAGTCCGGTAAAAACTCTTTTGATTAAATCTTCATTTTTGAGAGCCTTACTTGGTTGGTTCCAACCTTTCCAAGCTCAACTAACTCCCCAAGTTAGTTGGCTTGGTCGTAGTAAGGGTTCTGAGGTCTGGTTCTACGCGTATCAGTCTGTGTTAACCTTGGTCTAGTCGGAAGCATTCTTGACAACCTAAGTCTTGATCCTATTCATTTTTTTTTGGGTTGTTACACTAACGACTTAAGGGTACTTTAGTAATTACCTTAGGTAACCTAATTAATTAAATTGGCAATTTTATTACTAAGTTTAAATGATCAAAACTAAATTCTTACACTAACCTAGTACAACTCAAGAAACATCCTAGTACTTAACCTAGGATGGTCCAAAGGGGTTAATTCTGGTTCCAATGACTTAGGGGTACATTAGTACTTACCCTAGGTCAGTAAATTAATTAAATTAAGTATTTAATTAATTAATATAAAGTCAAAATGTTGACCAAAACCATAGTCAACAGCAATTTCCAAATTCGACTAAGTGTTATGTTCTTCTATGTTTAGTCAACTTAGGAGGAGCATTTTCGTAATTGGTTAATTAGTTTATTAAATTAACTTATTAAATCTAAGTTGTATAATTGAATATAAGTTCTTAGACATAAAAATCACTTTCAAACTCATAGAAATAAAGTACGCAAAAACAGTAAGCAACGAACGCAAGAAAAAGGCAGAAAATTTATCGATTTCTCTAGGGCGATTTCAAGGTTTCTTCAAGGTTTCGTTCAAGGTGGTCATCGTAGATTAAGTTCTACATAAGTTATGGGTTTCTCTCATGGACTTCTTTCTCCACGAGAACTTTCTTTCCAACGATTCAAAGATCTTGAAAACTAGGGTTGTTCCCGTGTTCTCGTCGAACTCCTTGTCCCTAGTATCCTTTTTGATTCCATGTTGAATAGGTTAGAGATCATGTTGTTGGTATGTGGTGCTGGCTGGTCTTATGTGTAATGTTCTTGAATTATCAATGTCGATTAACCTATGAAGTTGTAATCGTATTAAGTTAAGTGCTTAAAACGTGAATCATGAATTGACGATGTGTTAGTTACACCCGTAATTGTCTACGTGTTGGTGTGTTTGTCCGAATGTTGTATTGCAGTTTCTTAACGTTATAAAGATGCTAAATTCATAAATTATTAATATGATGCTGTCCATGATGTCCTAAAACCGTTACCCTAAAGTCATGAACTAAGATTGGTTAAGAGAATGATACTATGCTAAGATGTGTCCGAAAATATTATGTATGAAGATTATTACGGTCTGTTGTGCATACCTACTGTTAATGTGACTTTTTGATGATGTTGTGTTCGTTAAATGATCATATTAAGTTGTCCAAGATGTTTAAAAGTGTTATGCCTAAAGTTCTGTTATAAGGTTGGCTAAACAGATCTCCATGAAATCATAAGTTGAATGAATGTTTGGTTTATGCCAATAAAATGGCTAACAATGTCTTGCCCAAAAGTTGAATGGAATTCACTTACATTATTGCTTTTAAATAATGATGGAAAAATTGGCTAATGAGAATCTCATGAAACTATATTTGAATGAATGTTGGGCTTGTGTCAATAAATTGGCTATGAAGACATTTTCAAATTTTCTAGGTCAATACTAAATTTACACCAACCTTATGTGCCCAATATGATGTAATGTCAAATTAAGCATGACCAACAGAACAAAATGAATCCACAACTAAGGGTATGTCAATCAATGGGACAAGTCCCAACATACCCTATACTATCTTATATGACTAAAATGTTGGAATGCAAAATGAATAAGCACATCTAAAGTAATTCATTGAATCCATAACCAAGGGCATGCCATTCATTGGGACAACTCCTAGCATGCTCTAAAAGAATGAACTATGAACTTATGAAACTCATTTAATGAAGTGCTCATCGTCCATACACGATGATCTGAAGCTACTACACTAAAGTAAGTAAGTAACGTGAGTTATAACATAAATAAAGGGGTCTAAATTAAGTAGGTGACCAGAATGGGGTGTTAAAGGAAGTGAGACAAGTCTTACTTACACCAAAGCTAATTTGTTAAAAGAATACTCACTAATGAAGGTGTTAGAATGTGTGAGACTAGTCTCATTAACACCTAAGGATGATATGTAAGGACAATTCACATTCATCAATGTAAATTAAGGATGATATGTACGGACAATTCACAGTTCATCAATGTAAAGTAAGGATGACAAGTCATCAAAAGAGTAAATAAATCTCAATCACTTTCTATATGTAAGTGTAAGGACAATTGACACTTAATACGTAAAGAAGAGATGAGAAATCATCTAATGAGCTATGACTACCTCATGCTAGAAGCAAGCTTCAATGATGTATGAGTTGAATGTAATTAGGAACTTTAAACTGAGCACCGATAGGATAGTTATGAGTTGTGATGCCTTCTTTCGGGAAGGGAGGAGGTTCACGTAATTCTCATGAGATGAGACTGTCCACAAAGGTGGGTATGGGTCTCCCTAAATCTCCTAGTCTTTGAACTATGCTGCCAACATAGGGAACTAGCCAGTGGTTTTCTACCTAAGCGAGCTAGGGATGTTTTTGTTTCGCCTTGTACAGTGACTCCACCTCTTTTCGGTGTGGGGAAGACACCGGATTTCATGAGCTCACATGATCTATGTCGATTAAAGTTGAAGTTCCTCAAAGTCTACTCGTGCAATGTATTGATAGCATCCCATTCCACTACCTACACTTTGTAGAACTTCTTAAATACTAGAATGAATCCCACATGATGAGAATAGTCATTAACCTACATAGTCAATACTAGATAGGGATGGAATTAAGAATCTACCATACTCCGATGGAGGGTGTTCTACTTGCCTAGGGTAGAACTAGGACACATCCCATGTAGTCACATGGTTAAGGAATATAATGGTTTCTTTATACTCTAGTCTTAACTCAAGTAGAGCCACTCCCCTAGCATATTCACTTGATGCTATCCATGTTCTCATAGAGTAAGTTTATTCACATAAGAAGCATATGAAGAGGTACCATATTTTAGTCATTACCTAATCATAACTCTCCTACAAAGTATTGGTCTACTAGGGCTGCCACACATGTTTACTAGGGTGGCTCAATGACTTTCTTAGAGATGGTTTCAGGATGTTCCAGCCAACCTATCCCTAAGTCAATCATTCACATATAACGGCTTTAAACATCAAGGATATCGTAACCTTCTTTCTAGTTTGAAGGTTCCAATTTAATGACCCTCTTAACCAAGTTAAAGGTCATATTTCAAACATACATTCACATACATGACAAAGGTGATTAAGCCTACTAAATCAAGAGTTCATATTCACATTATTCATGCATCAAGTAGAGGGACATAAGTCGACAAAAACAAGACACACTTCATCATCTTCTTTTCACGTGTACATTCACATTCAAGTAGCACATAGGGAAAAATAAGTCTACCAAAAGTCACCCTATCAACTCCTATATAAACATCAACATGGTAAATCATAAGTTTCATATAGTCAATTAGGAAGAATAAAACTTCAACATCAAGAATAAACATGTAAAGACATCACCATAGCCTATTATAGCCACATATTATAAACTAGAAGAACTCATGCTTTCACTTCACATATGCCCATAATCCATATAAAGCCTCAAAATGATAATATATACAAGCTATAGCATGATAACATAATAATTCACAAAGTAATGCCAGCAAGGCAACATTCATCACAATAATATGATAAAAGCACCACAACAATAAGTGGACCATAAAAATCATCACAATTCAATGACTATACTACACAATATAGAAATATTAGGTCAACATAACACAATTCCATCATCAACACCGCTGATCCTTAGCCTATCAAACCGATCAAATCCTCAAAGGCTCTTATAATAGCCATACACATCAATCCAAAATCAACCATAGAATGATGCAACATTATACAATATGAAAATCATCAAACTAAGGAAACCTATATACAATTATAACATGATATTTACATAATTCTATGGCCCAAAGTAATCTACACAAGAATTTAATACAATAAAGTCATGATCAAATCACCCATAATATAGTCAAACTTAGGATTTCATGATTTGCATTGGTTCACAGGAATTTTGATCTAAAATAATTCAATTAACATCAATTAAAACATATATCATTCATTCAAATAATTTGATGCAGGAACCCATGGCTAGAAGTAAAATAGAAGAGTTCATGTTTTAAGAAGTCTTAGAAAAGACTTAGAAGTTTTGCTCCTTGAAGAAAGAGAGTTCAAGGATGAAACATTATACATTGATTGGTGATAAGCAACGAAAATGATGAATATTTGATGGAGAAATCAATCTCCTATCCTCAACCTTGCTTCATGCTTCAATGGAGTTCTAGAGGATTCTACTAGGGGTATTGGGGTTTTGATTTGAAAAATGAACTCAAATTTAGGTTCTTGACTTATAAAGTGATTTAAAATACGCAAAAGGACCTGGAGTAACCGCCCAATATATTTAGAAGCTAGGTGAATTGCCCCAAATACCCTTACCTTGACCAAGAGTCTACAGATGTTGCAGGCACCAAACGACACCTGCAGGTCGACAGACCGTCAATGAAACAAAGGATCCGTTCTGCAGGTCCATCGTCTACGAAAGAGACCTTTAAATTCGGGGTCTTAACTCCCAATACTAAGTGTGGACCGATGACCCCCAATCGATGGAGCGCTGAGTTGACTATTATCCGCCGTATAGGCATCGTTGGTTGGGGACTGCCTTAGAAAGTTTAAAGCCACAAGTTGGGTCCTCATTAAAGACCCTTATGGTGGTCCTTGGGGAGTCGTTCCTGGACGTTTCCAACCTAAATATGCTTGTGTAGGTGTTAAGAACCTGTCTCGTCAATTTGAAATCAAACCAACACTCAAAACATGCAAAGGCACCCTAAAACACACAAGCAAGTCTCAAGGCAAAACTTTTGAACGTCTCGGAAGTTCGACCTCCAAACTCTATACACTTCCCCTTAACACTATAATTGAACATTTTAAGACCTTAACAACTCATGACACATATGTTAGGATCTAGTTTCACTCAGTTCATTTTTAGGGTGTTACATCACCCTAACTGGGGGATAATGTGCCTAGAGGGTAATGTTTTAAATGCCCTTAATATTCGTACTTTGAACTTCAGTGAGTTTATCAATGTTAAGAACCACTCTGGGTGATTTATATGAAGTTGAGTTACATAGATACTCATTTTTGGATTCATCAAATCCTCACCTAATGGAGTTTAGTGAAGATTTAGTTAGAAATTGTTCCTCCGTTAGAGTAGAATGAGGAAATTCTCAACAGAGTTCGCCTAAATTTGATCCCAAGAAGAGGAATGTTGTGTTTGATTAGTAAGTTAGTAAGTTAATGTTCTCTTGGATGAGATGAGTTGTTTTTCTTATGGGCTTACGCTAAGTAGGGGATGATGAGTTGAGTAGTAAAGTTGTCAACACACCCCGGAAATTGTACGACCTAGACTAGAGCTTCACAAAATGGATAATGATTATTTTATACCTAAATAAGTGTAATAATCTTGTCTAAGAAGTGATAGATCCAAAACCCTAAGAAATGACCATGAAGTCCGGAAACTAGCAAAATTGAACTAGTGAACGTCCATATGTCTTAGGAAGCTTTAGGAGTGTTTTATGAAGTCTAAAACTTGTAAAAAGTCTTTAAATAGGTACAATAATGTATATAGGGGTAAAATATAATCTCCAACCCCCCAATGATCGCCCGAGAGGTCCACGAAGGGACCCCACCTTGGACCAAGCAATCTGCAAAAGGCAGCAGCTTTTATGCTTAGAGGGAGCAAGTCCGCGTCGCCGACCTTGCACACCCAAAGACAAAGGCTTTGTCTGCAATGCGTACACATTGAAGACTCTTCTGTTTCAAGAATTATTTTTGGAAACCTTACGTGAACAGCTCCGCGACGCGGACTTAATTCCCGATGAAAAATCTAAAATTTGTATTCGAGTTTGACTTCATTAAATGGTAAATTTAAGTGAGGGGTCCTTTGGTTAGTTTTGGGGGAGGTTTATATATTGATTTTCCTTCATCTTTCCCTCACGATCACTCACTCAAATAAAACCCCCAAAACAAATCCCAAAAGCTCTCCCTTATATCTACATTCTCTCTCTACCCATACCCCATTGAACAAGTTTTGATGCTTGTAGAAGAAGACAAAATCCCTCAATTTTCTACTCAATTTCATGGTGATTCATCTTTAAGGTATGATTTCTCTTTCACTCTTGGATTTTTTTCCCCCAAAAGGTCCCTCCAAATATAGGATTTCTAAATCTCCCAAAACTAGGGTTTTTCTTCTCGCAGGGGTCTTCTTTAAAAAATGAAATTATGAATCAATTGTGATGAATTATGATAAATTAATGTTGTTTAAGTATATATTGATGGTTAATTGATTATTTCCTAGGAGATTTCCCTTACCCATGTCCTTTCCACAATTTCATGAAAACCTTAAAATGATATGGTGAATTGTGAAGATCATACACATGTAGATTGACTACATTGTTGTTAATTATGTAATTTCTTCTTGAAGTTACCTTGTTTATGTAATTGGTTATGAATTTTTTGTAATGGATAATCTCCCTACTTTCTACTATTCTAAGGTGGAGGAGGACCCACAAGGGTTTATTGATGAAGTGATCAAATTTCTTGATGCTATGGGTGTTTCTTCACAAGAAAAGGCAAAACTAGTTGCCTACCAACTCAAAGATGTGGCTCATTTTGTATGAGCAATGGAATGATGAGAGGCCGGTTATATGAGGCCGGATTACTAGGGGAGCTTTCATGACGGCTTTCCTTGATAGGTTCTTTCCCTTGGAATTAAGGTAGAGAAAAAATCAAGAATTCATCAACCATTATCAAGGGGGTTTGAGCGTGAACGAGTATAGTCTCAAGTTCACTAAACTATCAAATCGTGCTCCTAGTATTGTTGCAGATTATAGGGCAAAGATGAACAAATTTTTCATGGGGATATCCGATCTAGTGGTTAATGAATCTAGGTCGGCTTTGTTGATTCCTAGCATGGACTTATGTCGTCTCATGTTTCATGCCGAACAAATTGAGGAGAAAAATCTTAAGCAAGTTGGTAGAGAATTGAAAAAGGTTAGAAATGAAGAGGGGAATTCTTTTAAGAGTAGATTAGAGGTTCAAGACAAACCAAGGTTCAAGGAGAGGTTTTCAAATCAAGGCCCTCCAAATGCTCCAAGGGTAAACAAGAGTTAGGTGTCTACTCCCAAGCCCGAAGGGTAAAAAGGTGGTAGATCATATGTTGATAAGACTTTGTGCGAAATCTGATAAGAGACATGATGGTAAGTGCCTAGTTGCCAAGGGAAATTACTATGGTTGTGGAAAGAGTGGTCACATGAAGAGAGATTTCCCTATGGTGAAATATCAAGGAATGGAAAATCCTTAAGCACAAGCAAGTACCCCAAATCTGGATACTCCTAAAAAGAATAGCTTTTATGCTCTTCAATCCCGAGGTAATCAAGAGATCTCACCAGATGTGGTTACGAGTATGTTACACATATTTCCTTTAATGTATATGCTTTGCTTGATCCCAAAGCTACATTGTAATTTGTGACCCCTCTTGTAGCCATGAAATTTGAAATACAACTAGACATATTAGACGAACTTTTTTCGGTTTCTAGCCCAGTGGGTGATACTGTGGTGGTTAAGAGTGTCTATAAAGGTTTTCCTATTTCCTTTCCCAATAGAGTTACATTAGTTGACTTGATAGAACTTGATATGATAGAGTTTGATGTTATATTGGGTATGGATTGGTTGCATGCTTGCTTTGCCTCTATTGATTGTAGGACAAGGGTAGTGAAAACTCAATTCCCAAATGAACCCATTTTTTAGTGAAAGGGAGGAAACTCAAATCCTAGGGGTAAGATCATTTCGTTTCTAAAAGCTTGCAATTTTATTGGAAAGGGTTTTCTCTATCATATAATTAGAGTTAGGGATCCTGAATCTGAAGTCCCTTCTTTAGATTCGATACCCGTTGTGCGGGAGTTTCCGGAGGTCCTCCCTGATGATCTTCCCAAAATCCCTCCCGAGTGGGAACTGACTTCCGTATAGATATATTACCGGATACACAACCTATTTCGATCCCTCATTATCGGATAGCCCTGGCCTAGTTGAAAGAACTAAACGCTGAAATCAAGGACTTGCTAGATAAGGGTTTTATTCAACCAAGCATATCTCAATGGGGTGCTTCGGTATTGTTTGTGAAGAAGAAGTATGGGTCTTTTTAAATGTGTATCGACTATCGTCAATTAAACAAAGTCACCATAGAGAATAAGCACCCAATCTCTAGGATTGATGACTTATTCTATCAACTCCAAGGTGCTAGCTTCTTTTCAAATATTGATTGGAGATCGGGTTATCACCAACTTAAAGTGATGGAGCTTGATAATCCGAAGACGGAATTTCAAACAAGTTATGGTCACTTTGAATTCCTATTTATGTCATTTGGTCTAACTAAAGCCCTGGCGTCTTTCATGGACCTTATGAATCGAGTTTTTAGAAAGTATCTTGATTTGTTTGTGATTGTCTTTATTGATGATGTTCAAATATACTAGAGGAGTGAGGACGATCATATGAGTCATTTGAGGATAGTTCAGCAAGTTCTAAAGGATATCAAACGTTTCGCTAAATTTAATAAATGTAAATTTTTTTTGAGGTCGGTTGCGTTTCTTAGACACTTTGTCTCTACTAAAGGGGTAGAGGTTGATCTAAGGAAGAACAAAAGTGGTCAAGAATTGGCCAAGACCTTTGAATCCTACCGACATCCAAAGTTTTTTAGGGTTGGTCGGTTACTATAGAAGGTTTGTTGAGGTATTTTCGTCCATCGCATCTCTAGTAACGACTTTGACCCAAAATAAATATAAGTTTGAATGGTCAAAAACATGTGAAGAGTGTTTCCAATTATTGAAAGATTGACTCACCTTTGCTCCGGTATTGAATTTACCGGAGGGTATCTATGGGTTTGTGGTTTATTGTGATGCCTCCCGAGTCGATCTAGGGTGTGTGCTTATGCAACATGGCAAAGTAATAGCATATGCTCTAGGAAACTCAAGCCTCATGAGAAGAATTATCCAACTCATGATCTTGAACTTGCGAACGTGTTATTTGCATTAAAATTTTGGAGACATTACTAGGGTGTGTGCTTATGCAACATGGGAAAGTAATAGCATATGCTCTAGGAAACTCAAGCCTCATGAGAAGAATTATCCAACTCATGATCTTGAACTTGCGAACGTGTTATTTGCATTAAAATTTTTGAGACATTACTAGGGTGTGTGCTTATGCAACATGGAAAAGTAATAGCATATGCTCTAGGAAACTCAAGCCTCATGAGAAGAATTATCCAACTCATGATCTTGAACTTGCGGACGTGTTATTTGCATTAAAATTTTGGAGACATTATCTCTATGGGGTACATGTTGATGTATTTATCGATCACAAAAGTTTACAATATGTGTTAAACCAAAAAGATTTGAACCTACGTCAAAGAAGATGGTTAGAACTTTTAAAGGACTATGACATGAGTGTATTTTACCATCCCGGAAAAGCTAATTTGATAGTGTATGCCTTAAGTAGAGTGTCCATGGGTAATGTGACTCATGTTTTTTATGATATGAAAGAGTTAGTAAAAGAGGATCACAGGTTGGCTCGTTTGGATGTCCGACTAGAACACTCTCCTAAGGGTGGTTTCGTGGTTCGCCACAACTCCGAGTCATATTTAGTGGTTAGGGTGAAATCCAAGCAACACCTTGATCCTCTATTGATTCAGTTGAACGAAACGGTTCTTAGTAAATCCAATGAGTCCTTCTCTCAAGTAGATGATGGGGAGCTTAGGCACCAACGTAGATTGTGTGTACAAAATATGGATGGTGTAAGGGAATTGATCGTGGAAGAAACTCATAGCTTCCGATATTCCATTCACCCGGGTTCCACAACGATGTAACTCAACTCACGAGAAATTTATTGGTGGAATGGTATGAAAAAGGACATAGCGGATTTTGTGGCTAAGAGTCCAAACTTGCAACAAGTCAAGGCGCAGCATCAGTGGACGGGTGGCCTAACCCAAATTATTGAAATTCCAACATGGAACTGGGAGGATATTAACATGGATTACATAGTTGGGTTGCTTCTTACTCGAAGGCAACATGACTCGATGCGGGTCATTGTGGATAGATTGACCAAGTCTGCCCATTTTCTTCCCATCAAAGTCAATTATTCGGCGGATGACTATGCCAAATTGTACCTCAAAGAAATAGTGAAGTTATATGGAGCCCCTTTATCCATCATTTCGATAGAGGCACTCAATTGACCTCCCATTTTTGGAAAGCTTTCCAAAGGGGGATTGGTACGAAGGTGAAGCTTAGTACCGCTTTTAATCCCAAGAAGGAAGGAAAAGCAGAACGCACTATTCAAACTCTTGAAGATATGTTGATGGCATGAGAGTCATTGACTTCAACGGTAATTAGGATGACCACCTACCTTTGATAGAGTTCTCCTACAATAATAGCTTCCATTTGACTATCTCTATGGAACCCTTCGAGGCACTTTATGGGAGGAGGTGTGGATCCCCGGTTGTGTGGTACGAGGTAGGAAAGTTTGCTCTACTTGGTCCCAATTTGGTTTATGAAGCCCTCGAGAAGGTTCGGGTTATAAAGGATTGGCTAAAAATGACTCAAATTGAGCAAAACTCTTATGCCGACAATAGGAAGAGGGACCTTGAATTCGAAGTAGGAGATTGGGTGTATTTGAAAATTTCACCTATGAAAGGGGTGATAAGGTTCGGAAAAAAAGGGAAACTTACTCCCCGGTATGTGGGGAGGTAAGAAATTGTGAAAATATTTAGGGATGTGGCCTATGAGTTGAAATTTCCCAATGAGTTGTCCATGATTCACCTAGTATTCCATGTTTACATGCTCAAAAAGTGTATAGGGGACCAGGTTTCCATTCTTCCTCTAGAAGGTTTAGAGGTAAGAGAGGACCTCTCTTATGAAGACGTCTCGGTTGAGATTGTGGATCGTCAAGTTATGAAATTGAGGAATAAGGAGGTTGCCTTCATAAAAGTTGTATGGAGGAACCACCTTCTTGAGGGAGCTACATGGGAGGCTTAGGCCGACATAAAGTCCCGCAATCCTCACCTTTTTTCCTCTAACTTTTAGCCAAGGCTTAGGTTAGTAGTTCCTTATATAATTATTATGAATAATATTGGACTTATATGTTTTTATAATATGTGCATAGTGTAGTAGAAAGTCATGCCTAAGTTTAGTTTTCATGAAACATGCTTCTTATGGTTAGCTTTCACTTAAGTATGTGTAGTGCTATATGTATTAGTGAAATTATATTGAGAATGCTTGATGTTGTTATGATAAGAAATCATCACTAAAAACTCTTGATGTTCAAAATGAGCTCATATTGAAATGGATAAGGTAGTTCCTCCTTATATGTAGTCAAAAGTTGACCTCTTATATGTATTATGTTGCGGATTTAGTTCCTATGTGTTAATGCTATGACTATATGTTGAAAAGAGTGGAGAATTTCTCCAATGAGCTGTAACTCATTTTATATACATAGTTGTTTGGTTGGGATGCTATTCTTGAGTCTCTTTTTCCCATTAAGGTCTAGAGGTGTAATTCGGGGGGGAAGTTCCTAAGGGGGAGGGGGAGTATTGACACACCCCGGAAATTCCACGAACTAGACTAGAGCTTCACAAACTGACTAATGATGATTTGACACCTAAATAAGTGTAATAAACTTGTCTAAGAAGTGTTAGAACCAAAACGCTAAGAAACGACCATGACGTCCGTAAACTAGTGAAATTGAACTTTTGAACGTCTTTAGGTCTTAGGAAGGTTTAGGAGTGTACTATGAAGTCTAAAACTTTTAAAAAGGCTTTAAATAGGTAAAATAATGTACATAGTGTTAAAAAGCAAGCTGCCAAGAGGCAGCAACTTTTGTGCTTAGAGGGAGCAAGTCCGCGTCGCGGATTTTGCACACCCAAAGACAACATCTTGGTATGCGACGCGGACACATAGGAAACTCTTGTGTTTCAAGAATTATTTTTGGAAACCTTAAGGGAACAGCTTCGCGACGCGGCCTTGTTTCCCGATGAAAAATCTAAAATTTGAATTCGAGTTTGACTTTATTAAATGGTAAATTCAAGTGAGGGGTGTTTTTATTATGTAATTGGTTATGCATTCTTGGTAATGGAAGTATGAATGTTCTTGTAAGGGACTAGGAATGTATGTTGATTGGTTCTTATGGGATTCAATTGAGAATTATAAGTTACTTAGATAGTAATGCTTCTATGTCTAATGTGTGGTTGTGATGTGATGCTAGGTATTCACATCCTTCACCCTAAAACATTGAATTAGACATGAATTATGCATGCATATTATTATACGAATATTATATGATTGAAGGTAGTTTCTCATGATAATAAAGTTAAGTGAAAGGTTTATTCACTTGTGAATTGTTGTCCAAAGTGAAAGGATTGTTCTCACTTGTGATAACCTAAGAGATAATATAATAAGATGTTTACATAGGGGTCTAGAGGAGGCTAATCTGAACTTGTATAATTCAATAATATTATTACAAAAGGGAATAATTTCTTAGCTCCGAAAGGGCATGAAAATGAGATGGTCGTCTCACATTAGTAAGTTCGGACTCTAACGTAGGTTTCTTCACATTAGTAAGTCTGGTTTCCCAAGATATGTGTTGTCTCATTAGATGGAAGATTTAATGTTCAGTAAGTCAAGGTCTGTAGAAACAATCTCCTTGACCCTTAACTATTACCCACATAGGAGTCTAGCTTAGCGTATCCACCTAGATAGCTATGTACGAATGGTTGCACCTTTGGCAAGTGTTAACCCTCTCCTTTTGGCGTGGGAGTAGAACACCGGATTCCATGTAGATCACATGGTCTCATGTGGGTTATTGCTTTTATTTCTATAATGTAAAAGTAAATGAAAACGTTAAGTATGTGAACTCTTATTAGGGTTGTCCTAAAGTCCACTACACAGTGTGAGTGAGGGTATGGGACTTCTCTTACACATTGCACATGTGGGATCCTAAGGGATGATTCTAGTAGTGTTCTCTTATGATTATGTTTATGATTATGATTATGATTATTTTGATAAGCTATAAGTAGTATTGATTATGAAGCAAGTTACAAAAATATAAGAATATGTTGTAACCATGAAGTTGGTTGATTAATGTGATACTTAGCTTTGGATAGGATTATGGGGCTTTATCCTTGGCATTGCACAAATATTGCTTGGGTTGTTTACTTCGATGTCATTCTAGGCATGGATTGGTTACATTCATGTTATGCCTCAGTCGATTGTAGAACTAGGATTGTTCGTTTCCAGTTTCCAGACGAACCAATCTTAAAATGGAAGGGTAGTAGCTTAGCGCCTATGGGTTGATTTATTTCTTACCTTAAGGGCAGAAGGATGATATTTAAGGGTTATCTGTATCATCTAGTTTGGGTTAAGGATTCTAGCCTTGAAACCCCAACTCTTGAGTCAGTTCCAGTAGTTTGTGAGTTTCCAAAAGTGTTTCGAGAAGATATTCGCGGAGTCCCTCTCGAAAGGGAAATTGACTTTGGAATTGATCTTCTTCCAGATACTCAGCCTATTTCTATTCCTCCTTACATAATGGCTCCAACACAGCTTAAGGAATTGAAAGAGAAGTTGAAAGACCTTCTAGATAAGGGCTTCATTAGACCTAGTATTTCACCATGGGGTGCACCAGTGTCGTTCGTAAAGAAGAAAGATGGTCCTCTGAGAATGTGCATTGACTATAGACAGTTGAACAAGGTCACAATCAAGAATAAATATCCCATCCCCAGGATTGATGACTTGTTTGACCAACTTCAGGGTGCTAGTCATTTCTCAAAGATAGACCTCAGATCGGGTTATCATCAACTTAGAGTCAGAGATAGTGACATTCCAAAAATAGCCTTCGAAACTCGGTATGGTCATTATAAATTTGTAGTTATGTCATTTGGACTAACTAATGCTCCTGCAGCTTTTATGGATTTGATGAACAATGTGTTCAAACAGTACTTAGACTTGTTCATTATCGTCTTCATTGATGATATGCTCATTTACTCTAGGAGTGAGGAAGAACATGCAAGTCATTTGAGAGTAGTTCTGCAGACTCTCAAAGATCACCAGTTATTCTCTAAGTTTAGCAAATATGATTTCTGGTTTCAATCCATTGCTTTCCTTGGTCACATTGTGTCTAGAAAAGGGATCCGAGTAGATTCACAGAATATAAAAGTAGTGAAACAATGGCCTAAACCTACCTCTGCTATAGATATCAGAAATTTCTTGGGTCTAGCGGGTTATTACAGAACGTTCGTTGAAGGATTTTCATCCATAGCCTCACCATTGACTAGGTTGACTCAGAAGATGGTCAAGTTTCAATGGTCAAATGATTGTGAGAAAAGCTTCACAAAATTGAAAACTAGATTGACTACAGCTCCTGTCTTGACTCTACCAGAGGGTTTAGATGGTTATGTGATCTATTGCGATTCATCAAGAGTTGGCCTTGGTTGTGTGTTGATGCAATGAGATAATGTTATAGCTTATGCTTCTAGACAGCTTAAGGTGCATGAAAAGAACTATCCAACTCATGACCTCAAGCTTGTAGAAGTGGTGTTTGCACTCAAGATATGAAGACACTACTTTTATGGTGTTCATGTAGATGTGTTCACCAATCATAAGAGCCTTCAGTATGTGTTCACCCAGAAACAGTTGAATCTTTGCCATAGAAGATGGCTTGAGTTCCTTAAGGATTATGATATGAGTGTGCATTATCATCTTGGTAAGGCAAATGTAGTAGCCGATGCTCTTAGTAGATTATCTATGGGTAGTGTAGCCCATGTTGAGGAAGAAAGAAATGAGCTAGTGAAGGATGTTCACAGGCTTGCTCGCTTGGGAGTTCGCCTTATGAGCATATCAGACAGTGGTGTAACAGTTCAGAATGGGGCAGAATCGTCTTTGTAGTGGAGGTTAAGGAAAACAAAGGCAGTGATCCAATCTTACTTGAACTGAAAGGTGCAGTCCATAATCAGAGAGTGGAGGTTTTCTCCCAAGGGGGAGATGGTGTACTTTGCTACTAGGATAGATTATGTGTTCCGTATGTGGGCGAGTTGAGACAACATATTCTTGCAGAAGCCCATAACTCTAAGTATTCTATTCATCCAGGTGCCACTAAGATGTACCGCGATTTGGTGGAAATCTATTGGTGGATTGGCATGAATATGGATATAGAAGATTTTGTGTGTAAGTGCCCCAATTGTCAGAAAGTCAAGGTAGAACATCAGAAACCAGGGGGTATGACTCAAGAGATCGACATTCCTACTTGGAAGTGGGAAGTGATCAATATGGATTTCATCACTTGGTTACCGCGTACTCGAAGAAAACATGACTCCATTTGGGTGATAGTTCTCGCTTTTTAGCAGTCAAGACTACACATTCGGTAGAGGACTATCCCAAGATTTACATTAATGAGATTGTGAGGTTACATGGAGTTCCTTTGTCTATCATCGCAGATAGAGGTCCTCAGTTTACCTCTCATTTCTGGAAGTCATTTCAGAAGGGTCTTGGTACTCAAGTTAACCTTAGCACAGCATTTCATCCGTAGACGGATGGACAAGCAGAGCGTACTATTCAAACCCTAGAGGATATGTTGAGAGCTTGTGTGATCTATTTCAAAGGTAGTTGGGATGATCACCTTCCTATGATTGAGTTTGCCTACAACAATAGCTACAATTCCAGCATTCAGATTGCCCCTCATGAGGCTTTGTATGGGCGTAGATGTAGGTCTCATGTTGGTTGGTTTGAAGTAGGTGAAGCAGCTTTGATACGGCCAGATTCAGTCCTTCATGCTATGGAGAAAGTGTAACTCATTAGAGATAGACTTAAGACAGCCCAAAGTCGTCAGAAATCTTATGCTGATGTAAGGAGAAGGGAACTAGAGTTCCAAGTTGATGATTGGGTTTTTCTGAAAGTCTCACCTATGAAAGGGGTGATGATATTTGGAAAGAAAGGGAATCTCAGTCCTAGATATGTAGGCCCTTACAAGATCTTGAAAAGGGTTGGCAAGGTGGCATATGAGTTAGAGTTGCCAGCAGCTTTAGCAGCAGTGCATCCGGTCTTCCACATATCACTCTTGAAGAAGTGTGTAGGTGACCCAACCTCTATAATGTCATTAGAGAGTGTGGAGGTGAAAGATAGTCTTTCTTATAAGGATGTACCAATTGAGATTCTTTACCGCCAGGTTAGAAGGTTCACAAACAAAGAAGTCGCTTCAGTCAAGCTTTTGTGGAGGAGTCAGTCCGTAGAGGGAGCTACTTGGGAAGCAGAAGCAGTCATGAAAGCCAAGTATTCTCACCTCTTTCCTTCTGATTCCACTCCAGCTTGAGGTAATAGTTCCTCTTCAGTTTTCCAGTCATTCATGTGTAAATTCAGTCTCAGAATCATGTTCCCTCAGTTTGTACTTGCATTTTCAGCATATTTACATGTTCTTGCAACTCAATTCAGTCAGAAACTCAGTTCTCAGTGTTTAGTAGTAGGGTTTGCAACTCTCTCCCTCTATTTCAGCTAGTTTAGTACTCATTCGAGGACGAATGTTCACAAGGGGGAGATAATGTAACACCCTATAGCCAAAACAGACCAAAAGTTAGTTTTTCAGAAGAATCTGCAGGTGCAACTGACGTGACCATTGACAGACCGTAGCCTGACCCACGTTCTATCCTACACAACCGTCCATGGGATCAGAAACTCCCAAAAATCTCAGCCCAGGAAAATTGGTTAAGTGTTGGTCAACGGACGGACTTACGGTCCGTAGGTCAGACTACAGTCCATAGTCCATGACCGTCGATCAATACCCCCTTCACCCACTCTTTGACAAGAGCCACGGATGACCAGAACAATCCGTAGACGGACCCACGGTCCGTTGGTCTGACCGTAGGGTGAAATTAGCAGACACCTAAGGGAGAAGTGTATTTGGGTCAACTTCAAAGGGTCATAACTCTTAGTAAAAAGTGAATTAGGTGTTCCATGATCTACCTACAGATAAATAATTGAATTATATTTCCATATACACCAACCTTGCTAAAATCAGACCTCCGAGTAAAAATTTATGCCCATTTTAGTAAAGGCCTGTCGAACAGGCCTAACCGACGTACCAACCGACGGTGCGTGGATCCACCTACGGACCGTCTGTCCTGGCCGTAGGTTGGTCCGAAAGTAACTTTTCCAGGTGTATTTTGGACCTTTCCCACTTTGTTTAAACCCTAATATACGTCGTTTTGACCCTAAATCATCAGATTTTAGTCAGTTTAAGCCTAGAAACATAATTAAAACATATCTAAGTCAAATCATTAAATCAAAACTTAGAAAATTAGAAGCAAGAGTGGAGAAAAAGCTCAAGAACCCTAGTTCAAGAACGCCACAAGCTGCAGCAGTTCCAGCCCTGAAACTTAAGTATTTTTCCGTGGATTCATCAGCAAGTATGTGGATTTCACTAGTGGGTTCCTTTCACCCATTGTTTTCAGTTAGTTCTTGACTTTCTTATCATTATTAAACCTAGGGTTTCTAGAACTTTGATAGAACTTCATGATTTAGTTAAATATATGTTCCAAATCAGATTATCATGTTATTACTCAAATTATCGCAGGAATTTCAGAACCCTAGCTTTGTCTTTCTTTAGTTCTTGAATTACACATGCTAGATCAGATATTTCAGTTATGCATATATACATGCTTCAGTTTTTAATGCATCATTATCAGATTAAATGTTGCATTCTCAGTTTGCATATTCAGTTTCGAGCTATCCTGTATTTACAGAAACTCAGACATAATCAGTTAGGTTACATAATTCATTGGGAGTAGAATAATACCGAGTTGGACTAGGGTTTAGTGTACCCAATAGTACCAGAACTACTAGCCAAGTAGGTTGTAAGTCCCCTCTATGGGCAATCAGTTTAGTGATCTCGCCAGCATGTCTTTATACCTTTGGCAGGGTATATTGGGTCGTGTCGATAGGGCGTATACATCGGACTCCACATTTAGCTCATGTGGTTTTATTGTCGATTATTAGTAGATCCCATAGATCAGTCAGACTCTTTGCATTGACCATTGATCAGTATATTCAGTATTCAGTTTCAGCATGTTATAAATAGGTCATTGCATTCAGTTAGCTCAGAAATTCAGTATATTATGCTCAGTTTATTATACTTGCTTTTGTGCTTGTTCAATTATGTTTTATTTCAGCCTTACTCTATCCTACATGCTTAGTACCTTCAAGTACTGACGCATAAGTGCGCTACATCTTCTCGTGATGTAGGTTCAGGTTCCTAGCATCCAGATCACGCATAGATCGATTTCCGATCTCCAGTTCAGCAGATTCAGTGGTGAGTCCTCATTCGCCGAGGACAATAGTCATGAGTTTTTTTTTTAGTATTTATTCATTTAGTTTCAGTTTTTGCTAGATTTAGCTGGGGCTTGTCCTAGTATTTCTAGTCCAGTTTAGAGGCTTATTTCAGACATAGTTAGTTTCAACTTAGCGTTGAGTTTATATTTTCTTTGTATTAAACTCATCGGTCTACATATTATATCAGATTTAGCATATGGGTATTCCCTATCTTTTCATTTTAAGTATGATTTAGCTTCAGTAACAGTTTATTATCTTTAGTATGCTCATGATTATGCCAGCAGGGTTAGCTTGGGATCACTTGTGGTCCTAGGTTCCGTGTCCGCGTCTCGGGGGTAGCTCGAGGCGTGACATAATGCATCTTAATATGGTGAATGTACATTTGACGTCATGAGAAAGTTTAATGAATAGGATTAATTCCACTCTTGATGAAGGGGTATTTTTGCTCCATATTGGAGTGATGAGTTTCATTGAATGCGGAAAGATAAGTTCCCTCTATGAGTATGTCATTTTGTGTTGTGTGGAAGTGTTAATATAGACTCACTCTTTACAAGTGATAGTGTATCTATACAATATCATTGATATGTGCCTATGAGTTTTAATACTTTCCCTAAATGATGCATGTTCATGAAAACTAGAGCAACCTACAAATTGACCTTTGTGAAATGCTTGAATATGAGCTTTATGATTCCATGTGAGTATCTTGTGATTAGGAGAATGTAGTCACTCCTCGAACATAAATAAATATGGCAGTGTTATTATATGCAAATGATAAGATTACAGTTGATCTACATTGCCCATTATTTATATGCAATTACAATAAATTGCCTATTTTCCTCATCAGTGGATATTTCCATCATGCCTATGCGTGAATTTGAATGTTAATGCATGTTGGAAATTATGATGAAATGATGAGCATGCCTAAAGTTGGAGAAGGTAGTTCCTCCAAATGGCAATGAGTATGAGGAAGCATGTGTGCACTTTGAGTTGGTGGATGTAGGTCCCACTTGCTTGTGTTGCATTAAGTGCATAATTATATGAGGTTGGTGTTCCTTTTATTTTTGGTGCATTAACTATGATGTTGTGTATTGTTAGCTGCTACTGGATCATGGAGTCCTTCGATGTGTTTTAAGAGTTATTCGAGGACGAATGTTCCCAAGTGGGGGATATTAACGACCCTCAAAATGAACTAGGATAAACGAGAGCCTCACATAATTTTTAGTGTCAATAACTTTTTTATAATTTGAGAAACAGCTTGTAATAGTTAGTTTGAAGAGGTTTGAGGTCAAACGTCAAAGGACGACCAAGACGTTCGGAAATTAGTCTTTTTTGTGCTAGTGTTTCCTTGTATGTTTGCCTTCTTTTTATTTGTTGTTTGGAGTCTAAAGTCAAGAGGGTTTACCCTAAAACCTAAAGAGACATGTTAATGGTAAAATATTCTGGTAATGACTCCCCAAGTACCATCCTAAGGGTCATTGAGAAGGACCCAACCATTGGCCAACAAGGTACCAAAGGCAGCAAGAAGATGAACATCGATGAAACAAGTCCGCTTCGCGGACTAGGTTCACCTTGGGCCAAAAGTGTTGGTCCGCATTGGGAACACGTCGCGGAATCTACTGTCCCAAAATTTAATTCCAGAAATCTTGTTGGAGAAGCACTGCAACGGGGACCCATTCCACTACGATATTTCGAAAATGAAAGTTAAATTTGACTTATTTAAAAGGTCCAATTATTGTGGGGGTAATTTGTGTACTTTGCGTGTTGGTGATAAACATTCTAAATTTCTTTTTACCACATTCCCATATCAAAATCCGATTACCCAATGAGAAATCAAAATTCCAAAACCCTCTTCTCTTCCAAATTCTCTCAAAACTCCATTGGAGGCCAAACTCAAGCACAAGCTAAAAGATAAATTTTCAACTGATTTCTTCTCCAATTTCATGGTCTTCAATCCATAATGTATGGTAACTCTTGATTATTGAATAACATTTTATTCAAGTTCTATCAATGATTTTCCAAAGAGTTTGAATGATCAAATATCCCAATTTTCAATCTAAGCATGAATTCCTAATCAAACGGTCTTCTAAATCATATTAATAATGAATTAAGGTTGAATTAACTTTTTCTAATGATTTCCTATGGAATTTCTCGAAGATCCCATGATCTCCCTAAACTCTAAATTTAGCCTATAAAGTGGGTCTTGTTATCTTTATTTTATGTTAATTGAATTAAGCTTAGATTGGGATGTATTGTTTAATGCTATTACTATGTTTATCTATTGATTTTTAATTTGTTGAGGATTGATCTATGATGATCGTGACATGGATAATTGGTAAGTTGACCTAACATCTAGTCTATAGTATGAGAATTGATGTTGTATTGTTTGGTCCACTTATGGTGGCAAATGTTTCCTTCTTGTATATATACATCTTGTGATCATGGCCTTGAGGGAAATTGATGTAAAGTGAATTGTTTATTATGATGCATATACTTATGAAGTTGTGCTATGGAGGATATGTAAGGAAATCCTCAATGCTAGCATGATGTTAAAGTATGTTGATGATGAAGAGTCTAATGTGAATGATCATGTTAGGGATAATGTGCAGTCTACTTGGTTAATTATGTTAAATTCTACGTTAGAATGACCCCTACCGATATGACCCTTACCTATATGACCCCTATATGAATGTATGATCTTAGGCAGGTTAAGAGTTGTATATTCAAATTTTCAATGTTTTCTTGTCTCCTATGATGAAATGTGGGTGCGTGGTCTATAGTCCATAAATGCTCTATATGTGAGTTGTTCATGACTTGGGATATTGTGATTTGTTGTGACCCCTTGAAGGGGGGTTTCCTCAATAAAAATATTGTTTCCATTATGTGATCATGAGGAACAATAGGTACACACACGCCATGCATAACTATGAATACGATATGTCATGGTGTTAATTGAAAGGATAATTCTCATATACACCTTTTTACCGTGTTATGCATGAAACGTATATCACTAATGAAGTATTAACATGTATTTTCTAAAGGTCTTTATGTGAAAGGTTTTCTCACATATGTATACATGAATGTATGAATTAATAAGGTTTATGATAATCTAGAGAAAGTGAGTCTCTTGAAAGTTTCCTCAATTGTACGATAAACTAGATTATTGTATGAATATGTTATGAGCATATGAAAGGACATTCTCACATAATGTAGGGTCTATTATGAATGGTCATTCTCATCTTAGAAACCTTTGAGCTATATCATGTATGAGGGAATTAAGTCCCTAAAGCCTATTTTACGAACTAAAGCAAAATAAATGCTTAAAGATGTTTAAAAAGGGAGTTTGATCTTAGCACTCAGTGAACATGAAAAATGAGAGTGGAACCTTCACGTCTAGCAAGTCCTGCTTCACACAAGAGAACCTTCACATTTAGCAAGTCTAGGTTCCCAACATAGATGTTGTCTGATGAGATGGAAACCTCCTCATCTAGCAAGTCAAGGTTTCTAGTAACAATCTCCTTGTTCCATAACTACGTGACCCTGTAGGTCTTACCTTACTGTATCCACTAGATAACTATTATATATGAAGGTCCTACCTTGGCAAGTAGTACACTCCCTTTTCTATGTGATAGTAGAACACTAGATTTCGTCTAGCTCACATGGTCTATGTCGGTTATGGCTATATCTCCCAAAGCTATGAGATGAACTAAGATAAGAATACGAACTCTAGTCATAACTCCTTGAGAAGTTTACTTAGTATAGGAAAGACAATGTACCCTACCATGCATTGCACAAGTAGACTTTAGGAGAGGATAAATTAGAGTCTCTTATGAAAGAAAAACTTATGTTATGCATGATTAGTATGAATGCATGTTAAGGTTGACTTTGCTTATGTGAAGATATGAAGTATGATTATGTAAGTGAATTGCACTTATGACTTTTGAATGGGTTTGGTTCGTATATGTGGAGGTATGGGACTCCATGTGTATATTGCACAAGTAAGCTCGTGAAGGGGTTGTGAGGGTCGTTTACCTATGATATGAATTAAATGGGTTATGACTAATGATTTAGTAAATAGATGTGTTCTTATATGATGTTATGAAGTATGTTGGTCTCATGTATAACGTTAAATGTAGGTGTTGTGACTTGATGAACGTTATGTGCCTAGTCTAGGGTGGCTTCCTAGAATCATTTGGTGACAGTAGTATAGTGGGATTTTACTTACACATTGCACTAGTGTTACTTGGGGGTTGTCCTAGGTGATGGTTATTATGTAAAGATTATTCACTATGATGTGCTTATGACTTTATGAATAAATGTTGTTGGATTGATGAACCCTATATATCAAAGTTCACGTTTGGTAACCTTAGGGTAATACATTGCACTAAGTATTTCTTGACAGTTGCTTGAGGAAAGGAGTTAAGATAAAAAGGAAGGTAATGCATTATATGTATTGAATGTGCCTTAATTGTGATAAATGTCTTTAGGTGTTATAATGAAGGTTTTCCATATGTCCGACGATGTGTTAGGTCTATGTTGTGCCTATTGGATCAATGTTTATGATGTTTTTCTAAAATGCCAAGATTCATGGTTTCCAACTAAATGTCCTCTTTAAAAAATATTTTTGAATGGTTATTATACTTAGTGAATTCTTGTACTAACACCATTCTTCTTCATCTTCTTACACAAAATATAGTTGGTGATGGCTAGAGGATCTTTCTTATAATGAAGAGCTTGGATTCCTATTCCCAAGTTCAAGAGGGTCCTTAAAAATTCAAGAACCATATGTAAATAGATTTTCTTATGATCATGTAATAGTATAGATTATTCTTTTATCTTGTTAAGGGACGTGTCCCTATTCTATTCTATTGGAGTTGTGTCTATGATTGCAAGACGAGACTTAGAGTCTTAACTATGTACTTACGAGTTTTAAATGAAATGGCTTTTGAGCTTTGTATTATGCTACGAAAAAGTATTAAATTTTCCGCTATTTTATTTCTATGCAATGAAAGATGTCTAAGGGCTTGTATAAGACCTCCGAGAGGTCGAGTACGCCGTATGATGCCTAGGTGGTGCTCTCGGGCCATTACTAGTGGATCCACTAAGCTAAGACCTACGGGGGCACGTAGTTATGGAATAGGGAGATTGCTACTAGTAACCCAGTCTTTCTAAACATGAAGGTTTCCATATCATAAAAACATCTATGTTGGGAACCCGAACTTGCTACACGTGAAGATTCTTTTGTGGAAAGCCGGACTTACTAAACGTGAAGCCCCTACTTTCATAATTCATGTTCACACGGTGCTAATCTTAGACTCCATTTTTCAAAATCTTTAAGCATTTACTTACCACTTGTTCATAGAATAGGCTTTAGGGACTTAATCTCTCATATATCATATACGTCAAATGTTACTAATATGAGAATAACCTTTCATCATAGAATCTACATTATGTGAGGACGTCCTTTCACATAATCATATCATATTCACAATATAATCTAGTTTAGAGTACAATTGAGGAAACCTTTCAAGAGACTCATTTTCACTAGATTATCATATATATTATTAATTCATACATTCATTCTTGTGTGTGTACATATATGAGAAAGCATTTCACATAAACACCTTTAGATAACACATGCTCATAAGTCACTAGTCATATACTTTTCATGCATAAGGATATATACAGGTTAATATGAGAATTATCCTTTCAATTAACATCATAAACCTATCATACTCATAGTTGTACATGGGTTGTGTGTGGGTACATATTGGTCATCATAATGACATAACAACAACAACATTTTTATTGAAGAAACCACCATTCAAAGGATAACAATATGTTACAATATCCCCGTGTCATGAAAAACATACATATAGATCATTTAGGGACTATAGAGACAACACACTTACATTTCATTATTAGAGACAAGAGCACATTCAAAATTCAAATAGACAACTCCTAACATGTAAGCTATCACTCATTCATATACGGTTATATAGGTAGGAGTCATTCTACAATTGTACTCATCACAATCAAGCATGTAGACCATACCTTACCCTAACATAATCATTCACATTATACTTCACATTATCCATATGCCTTAATCATGATATTAACATTGAGGACTACATATACAACCTTCATACTAATGATCATTATAATATAATTTCACATAACATCTATTGCCCTCATGGACATGATATCAAAATGTATAGACAGACAAGAAGTAAACACCGCTACGTAAGTAGACCAAACCATACAACATCATTTTACATACTATAGAGTAGAAGTTAGGTAAACTTACAAACTCTCAAAGCCAAGACCATAATAGATCAATCCGCAATAATTCATCATCAATAGCTAAACATAGTAATAGCATTCAACAATACATCAAAATCTAAGCATAAATCCATTAACGTATAATTAAGATCACAAAACCGACTTTATAGACTAAATTGAGAGATTAAAGAGATCATGGAATTGCATTGAAAATCATCTTAAAACCCTCAATTTAACATAAATTTATTATTAAAATGTCTTTGAAAACCATTTGACAATGAACCCATGTTTAGATTCAAAATTGGAAATTTTGATCATAGAAACTCTTTGGAAAATCTTTGATAGAACTCCTTGAATGAAAGTTTACCAAAGAATCAAGGGTTACCATACCTTATTGATTGAATATCCATGAAATTGGAGAAGAAATCAGTGGAAAATCCATCTTCAAGCTTGAGCTTGATTTTGTCCTCCAATTGAGTTTTGAGAGTTTTTGGGATAGATAGGGTTTTTGATGTTTGATTTTTCATTGGGTAATTGGGTTTTGAGATGGGAATGGAGGTAAAAATGACTTAAAACTGTTTAAAAACCAACCCCCAGAGTACCCAAAGTACCCCTACATTAATTGCACCTTTTTAAATAAGTCAAACTTAACTTTTATTTTTGGAATATCGTCGGATTACATGTCCGCGTCCCGGAGATGCTCCCACAAGATTTCTGGTATTAAATTTTTGGCCAGTAGAGTCCGCGAAGCGGACCTACAGTTTTGTCTCATGGTGAACCTAGTCCGTTACATAGACTTGTTTCATCCATGCACATCTTCTTGCTGCCTTGGGCATCTTGTTGGCCAATGGTTAGGTCCTCCTCAAGCACCCTTAGTGTAACACTCCGGAAATGCAATGACTTAGACTAGAGCTTAATATATTAAATAATTTTAAAATGATGTCTCCAGACCTATATTAATGTAATAATTTCATTTGGAAAAGGTTAGAGCCAAAACGACAAAAACGACCTTGACGTCCGGAAACTAGCTAATTCGAACTAGTTGACGTCCCTATGTTTGGTGAAGGTTTTCAAGTGTCAAATGAAGTCCAAAACATGTAAAGAGACCTTTTATAGGTATTATGTAGTAAAAATTGTCCAAACGTACGGTAACAACACCCCAAGGACAAGCCGAAGGGTCCTTAGGGAGGACCCAAACATGGGTGGGCAGGCTGCATGGCATCCTGCGAACAGGCAGAATTGGAGGAACTGGTTGCGACGCGCGTTTCTCATGAGGTGTTCTGCCTCAAGATGTGATGCACCTCACTGACTCAACCAAAAATATAATAAAAATGACAGGATTTTGCCCCGCGACGCGCAGCCACTTCCTGGAATCGTTAAAGTCATTTTTTGGTAATTTAACTTCATAAAAAGACCCATTTAAGTGGAGGGTCTTTTGGGTAATTTATAGGATGACTATATATGGATATTAGGAAAATTGTTTACCAATTTCACACGTCAAAATCAAATTCCAACAAGTTTTCTCTCATCTCTCTCAAGAACTCTCTCTTTTCCAAACCCCATTGAAGAACAAGAAGAGCTTAAGGAAGAAAACGAAGACTTCAAGTTTTTCATCCAATTTTCGTGGATTCTTCATCAATAAGGTATGGGTTTTTCACTCTTGGTATTACCTTACCCAAGAGGTCTTTTCAAAGGTAAGTTTTCAAGACATTCAATTCTAGGATTTTTACTCTACAAAATGGATTTTCTTCCTAACCCTAGATTTATGATTTTCGATGAAAAGTAAGTGTTTTCTATGTTCGATTTGACATGAATTGATGAGTATGTGGTTAGCTATGTTTGAATTTCGTGTGAAGCATGTTCTTATCTAGATGATGTTTTCATATGGTTGTTTCTACTACTTGAGTACATGAAAACGTATGGATTGGAATTAAGACTAGAATGAACTCTTAAATGACCCTTTTCCCTTATCATACATGATGCATTGATCTTGTATATGACTGGATGAGTTTTTCTTGACTATGATATTGAGTATTTCCCTATGTTATGGTTATGAATGTTGTAAGTTGAACGTAAGAGCTTGAATAAGGTTCTTGGAAGCGAGAGGTAAGTCTTCTAAATTAGTGATTACTCCATGTAGGTTATGCTAGCCCATAAATGATGTTACAATGTTATTGATTTATGTATGATGTTGCTATGTATATATGTTGGGCTATGAATATGTTAATTGTGAGATCATGATAAGAATAAAATAATGCAAGTTATGATATTCTCTTGCATGCTTTACACAAGGTGATTATGCTATGTTAATCTCACACACGAGGGGTTGCGATGAAAGGAAATTCACATATACTCCTAAAGATCTCATGATCATATTTATACAAGGAGTTAATCTCCTATGACCTATGATAAGATATGATAAAAGACAACTTAAAGGTAATTAAAGAAAGGGACTTAAGCTAAGCACCGATGAACTAGATGTGAGAGGTGTCCCTTCCCTAGTTGGAAGGTAGGTCACAATGACTCTCATGAGATTGAGGCTGCCATGTAATGTTGAACTATGGGTCTCTAATACATCTCCTAGTTCTTTAAATATGTTGCCACCATAGGATACTAGCTAGTGGATCCACTTAGAAAGCTATGTAATGTTTGGTTCTACTTTGGCCGGTAGACCACCTTCTTTCGGTGTGGGGTTTTATGACACCGGATTCCATATTTAGCTCACATGGTATTGTCGGTTAAGGAGAATGTTCCCTCATATAAAATGAAAGACAAGTAAATGAACGTTGACTAGGGTGACTTGAAGAGTCTACTTAGTATAAGTAGGGGTATAGGACTCTACTTAGACATTGCACAAGTTGACTCTAAGAAAAGTCCTAGGAGATTGTTCTTATGTAATATGATAACATGAAAGATATATGTATATGATATATGATGTGACTCTTATATAAAAGTTGGTCATTATTATGAATATGTTATTGGGTTATATTTTTATATGAACTGATGACTACTTATGTTAAAAGTTACATGAAGCAAAGCTTTACTTATGGTCTTCTATCTTATCTACTTGGTTGTGTGGGGTTATGGGGCTTAACATGACCATTGCACTTGAAGGTTTGGGATGAGATCAATAGTAAGTGTTTGTAGGTTATGTTTATATGATATTTTGAGTATGAAATGTTAACATCACTCTATGATAATATGTCTTTGATTATGATGATGCTTTAGGTGATGAAATGCTTTAAGTGATGGAATCCTTACCTTGTATATGTTATATGGTATGTGCATTGAAGACTTTCATATGACTTAGCATGTTTTCTAAAGAGATAATCAATAATCCTTTTCATGCACGTCCTTTAGTGTTATGTGCATATACCCATACTTAATACATGTGCCGTACTAACCCCATTACATTATATTACTACAACTGTAGGTTTCGGCCATTGAAGTTTATGGAGGTCGATTTGAAGAAGCTTGGAACTCTTTCTCCAAGTCTTGGTAGGTCCTTATGTTCGGGGATGCTATCCTTTCAACATTATATCTTATGCAGATTTTTAGTAGTTTTAAGAATACGATACTTCCATTATGTTCCTTGGATTCTTTTGTACTAAGGCCTATATGGCATATTGACTATTTATTGGCTAAGTCCAAATTTGCACTCTTTAGATGGTTTTATATATGTGAGACATATTTTTAGAATATCGTATGTCTGTATGATTGTTAATTATGAAGTCTAAGTATACTTCAAATAGAATGTAAAAGTTTTAAATTTTCTGCAATTTTTATTGATCACATGTTATGACGAATGCTAAGGGCTTGTCTGAGTCCTCTGATAGAACGACAACGCCGGTCTCATCTGGGGTATACTTGTCACAACCCGAAACCATACCCTAGAAGATAGGATACAATCTTGGATTATAACCGGCGTCGTCGACCTCTCGGAGGTCTAAGACAAGCCTCTCATATCATTCATTGCATTGGCATAGTAAATTTAGCGGAAAATTTAAAACACTTCATAGCACATCATATGCTAGAAACATCACATCATATATATATAAAACATAAGTCATAATACATATTTAGACTCTAAGTCTCTTTACCATCTTAGACTCAATAACTTTAGAGTACATTAGGGACAAGGCCCTTAAGACATAATACAAAGCTATACATTACTAAATAGACTTTACGATAAGTAAACATTAGGACATCCTTGAACTTAAGGATTCCTTTCCTTGAGCTTGGGAAATAACCTATCAAGCTCCTCAATCATAGACCTCTTTTAAGCATTCCATTACCTACACTTTGTGTAAAAAGTAGAGAAGAATGGAATTAGTACAAGAATGCACTAAGTATGACAACCATGCAAAAACATGCATTTAAAAGGGACATTTCCTTTGAAATCATACTTCATGTCATTTTAAGTAAATCATCATAAAACCTTTATCAATAGCATTTATATCATTCACATACTTCATAGAAACACATTCAAAGGCCAAACATCTTTAAAAAGCACATATAGAATTTAATCCCCATTTGAGGTCACTTTACAGTAAACTCACTCTCCTTAACATTAACTCTTTCTTTTAATTCATTAGTCTTCCAAGTAATCCTTTAAGGATACTTGGTACAATGCATCACTTTAGAAACACAAGAGAAGACCATACATAGCATCTACACAAGACAACACATGCCATCATATAAGTATAGTGCAATATAAACCTAGTCAAACCAAGACTACAATATCATACATAAAGGACACATACATAATCATATGCATTAGGGTACCTTCCTAAGGCTTCCTAAGGAGTCACTTGTGCAATATCTAGATGGGTTCATTACTTCCACCTATCCTAAGTAACTTACCTTAAGTCCTCCTAGTTAGGATCTTATTCAATTACTTCCATTGTCCATTTTACCTTTAGGGAAACCATACCTTTAGGTATTCCCTCTACATACCATTTGGTAATTGGGACTCACCTCATGAGAAAACATGAGTGAATCTTCCTCAAGGAAAGTCAACACCTCATGTAGGTCCATAGGTGAGTATTCCTCTAATGGAAGTCAACAATCTATAAGGGACAAATGGTGAATCTTCCTCCAAGGAAAGTGAACACCTCTCAATGTCAAGTTCAGTCGGTGCTAAGCTAAGTTCCCTTTATTGAAAAGACTTTATTACCTTTATTTATAAAAACATATGCTTAGGATATTCATCATTCATATACTTATAGCATATTCAAGCACCTATCTAGTTTTGGAGTATTCTTGGGCACCCCTAGCAAGGCCCCTCTCACTAACTAGATCATCCATGTGTGTAAGTGTATACATAGATGTGAGCAAACCTTTCACATAACACATAATGTCACACATGTTCATATATCAATGCATAAGTCTATAGGCATAACTATATGAGCAATACTTTCATATAAACCTACTAAGACACTATGCATATTCATACTTCATCATATCATATACATCATATTCATAACATGTTCATTCATTCATCCTTCATATACATAAGATTCCAAACCTAGGAACTATCCTATCAACATACACATGCGCAATGCATAGACAAGGTTCCATACCCTTGCCCATACTAGTACACCTATCAAGTCTCCTAGTAAGGGAATACAAATCATACTTTCATAAACATCACCTTAATATGCGTAGTAGTAGACACTAGTAAATATGAGAACTACCTTTCATTTAGACACAATGACTTATACTACTAGTATTATGCATGTAAGTGAGAGTGTGTGTACATTTACCAACATGATCACATAATGGCTATCAATAACTTCTTGAGTTAGCCACCCTATTACACCACATTACACTTCCAAGCACATAGCACACAACACATAATAGCATAGGAGACAAGACAATATATACCTTATAATCAAGACTCATAACTTTAGTTATTTACACTTTCATATAAGATTACATAGGTAAGGGGGTTATTAACCATTTTAACACATCAATGCAGCACCTATACTTGACCCTAACATGGTTATACTCATGCTCAAACAATAGCCACACAACCTAATTCACAACTAGAATAGGAATGTAAGCATAAGCTTCCCATACTATCATCTTAAGCACATGTTCATAAGTTCATCAATTTGCCTTCAAGGCCATGGTCAACACATATATAATGAAAATAAAGTAAAAACCGCCACCATAAGTGGATCATACCACACAATGCCATACAAGGCTTCATCAACATTTCTATAAAGAATAGAGAAGTGGAACAGTAGAGGAATTAAGCATTCTTACTAATTTCTCACCCTTTGATCATCATTGATCAATACACCTTTTTCATCAATAAAACACATATATGGAAGTAGCTAAATGTACTTTAAACATATAAGAAACCATGTACAAGTCACTACAAGATTATACCATAACATAATATAACATATCAACATACTAGGAAAGTAGAATAACATAGATCATTAGCTAACTTCCCTTACATTCATTTTAGATCATAGTTCATACATGTATTAGTCTAAGGCAGTATCTAAACCTACATTTAACCATATTGAAATCATGATCACATACCTTCAAGATTAGAGTTACAACATAGGCATTTAGGCTTATCGATTTGCTAGAGTATAGAAGAATTTACCAATACTATGAACTCTCTAAGGGTTTGATCAACATTCCTATTTCATCAATAATATACTCATTATGAAGTAGCTAATTAGATAAGAAATCAAGACTAAATCATGGTTCATCTAATCACAATTCAAGATACATCACACACTTAGCCTCTTGACTTCATAGCCTAAAGGAATCGATATCCATTCATGCAAACCCTTCTTAATTTGATCATTAAGGATTTATACCTACAAAATTTATCCATTATATCACCCTAAAATAGTAGCTACAGCAATTCATACATAATCAAGAGTCTTCACAACCGATCTCACAATCGACTTCAAGACAACATGTAGAAACATAGGCTATTCATGCTCAAAACTTCATATATTTATCATCATGGACTGATCATCATCAATTCACCGTCAATTAATGTATTAACAATAAACACAAGCAATTCAACATAAGAGAATCACCAATTAATCAAGAACAAGCCATAATCACAAATCCCATGCAAAAGCTAAACCAATTTTGGAAGGAACATGGGTTCATCATGCAATTGGAGTACAATCACATTCAAAGTACTGTATTAACTTCCATTCATTATGACTAAATCATTAAAAACGTTTTGAGAAAGAACCCATGGCTAGATTGGAAGATTGGAAACTTGATCATAAGATTTCTTTGAAAAACATTGAGAAGAACTCTCCAAGTGGAATGTTACTTGAAGATGAAGGATTGCCATACCTTTATCTACATGAAAACCTCTAAAACTTCATGATTCATACATAGAAAATCCATCTCCAAGCAGCTCTTTTGCTTCACCAACATGGTGGTTTTAGAGAGAACATTTTTGGGAGGGAAAGGCTTTAAACATGTGAGAGGATTTATGAATGAGTTGATTACGTCTTAGAAGATTTATATACACCTAAAATTAACTAAATAAACCTATTATAGTCAGGTTAGGACGTGGGGTGAATTTCCCATTCACCCCTTTATTTAACAAAACGCAGGCTGCCAGAACTGCAGGCACCCACGACGAGGTGCTCGACGGGGCGTCATGGCCATGACGGGCTGTGGCTGCCTCAGTCGCCCATGAATTAGCCAAAATCTTGGCTTAAGATCTGCCCAAAGCAAGTCCCCTTCGACGAGACCTGCTCGACGGACCATTGGGGGACCAACGATCCGTCCTTGGGTCCGTCAAGGGACACTGCCCAGGCACTGTCTTAGGTAGCCTTGGGTCCTTTTTTGGGGGCCTCTTGTGGGGCCCTTTACAAGTCATACCCGGACGTTTCCAATGATATTACAAACCTTAACATGTCATAGACCTTCCACATAAATTTCATCCAAAACAAACACCTAAAAGACGTCCAAACAGCCTTGACCCCAACATGACATACGATGAACGTCTTAGGGGCTATCTTTCGAACGCCTTGGACGTTCTTGGGCGTTTGACCTCCAAACTTCACAAAACTTCATACAATAACATTAAACATCATTTTAAACCATTTCAAGAGTTATTAGACTCAGTTCATACAATTTAGGCATGCATACAAACATGAGGCAAATAAGCGACTATTCGTCGAACGTCTTGGACGTCCCTTGACGTTCGACTTCCAAATCACTTCAAACTTTGCACACTGACTCTATATCACATAATTAGGCATTTTAGGACCTCATAAAATTAAGTCGAACATGTTAGGCTCTAGACACCTTATCTCATTTTTTGGGGTCTTACAATATCCCCCACTTGGGAACATTCGTCCTCGAATGACACTTAGGACTCTTAAATCACAACAAGGACTTCAATGCATATAAGAGCAGTTCATGAAATAATTTTAGCACTCAATGCACACAAGCAAGCAAAAACCATTGCTCACTCACTCTTTAATGCATCAAACACAAAGGCTCTTCTTTATGTTCATAGGGGAACATCCTTCTCCTAATCATAACATGATCATTACGCCTTAATTCATTAGAAAATCTTGAAAAACTACTCATAGGCAGATCATAACCCATACTCAAAGTTACTTAAGCACCCATACTTCAATGCACATACACTTGAGTTAGTTAAATCACAAAGATCTTCATTAGTTAGACCTAGTACCACGAAGGTCATACTCAACCATACCATGCTTAGTGGTGGACATGGAGGAATATCTTTCTCCTCAACACATTACATGTATCATGAGTTCACACCTTAGCAAAGCACAAGGTCAATTTCTTTTAAAAATGAGAAATCTCAACTTTCAAGCCAAGACATGCATACATTTTTCTTCCTAGTGAAATCTAAATTGTAAGTCACACCAAGTACATCACAATAAAATAGGAAGTCATTCCACAAATCTCTTTTCTTAACTTATCACTCACCCTTATAGTAAGCCTTTTTTTTGAAAAATAACACAAATTATAGGCACACACATGTACACTTAGCAAAACATGCTTTCACCTTTCAAGAATGAGCCTACAATTTTGCATTACAAATCATCAAGTCACTAAATTTTCAAGAGAGTCAACATATTTCATGGTAAAAGAGACTCAACTCCCATTACAAGGCTAAACAATTTAACCTACAGGTGACTATCACCAAGTTCCTTGTCTTACCTCATGAAGTCAACTTCACAATTAGCACATTAAAATGCAAGTGAACAAGAGAAAACATGGATTTTATCAAAAATTTCTTTTCATGCCCTTTGGAAAATTCACAATGTCTCTAAGATGATGTCAATGAATTCATACCAATCATATATACATCATGCAATTCTCACTTTATGCAAGACTATTTTCATGAACAAGCATACTAAGAATTCATATTTTCCAATTCAAGTAAGAATAGAAGAATAATGTGGACAATTTCTACAATCTCACTACTCAAACACCATCCCCCACTTAGGGTAAACCCAATTAAGAGCAACTTAACCCAACATATAGAGGATCTTAACTACACAACCTTCATATTCATCACTTAAAGTGATTACTACTTTAGAGGGAATTTTCATTAATTCAATTTAGCAACACTAAGGCATTCTAAACCTTATCATTTTAGGCAAATCATCCTCAACCATCAGTTTTAATCATACCATTCAATTCACATAAGGTCTTCCTACATTGCAATAGACACTAAGGTCATACATCATTAGTGGAAAACAACAAGGAAATTCATAACACAATAAGAAGTTTAGAAATAACTCTACAACTCAACATGTCATAAGATTCTCATCCTTCAATCTAAATAGCAAACATTCTTTTCCACATTCTTTATCATGTTCATATTCATAATTTCTACACATATTTCAGCAACATCCAATCAAATGACAATTTAGTAGGTTCTCCAAACATGTTACGATAGGTTGCCTAGTCTTTACAGTGAGCATGCTTCCAAATTTCCCAAAAGTGCAACATTTAGACATTTGATGGAACAAGCATGAAAATATAAGATACAAAGCTTTACCAACTCATCCTTCATAAGCATGCAATACTATATTTACAACTCAAGTCTCTACAAAAGACTCCAATTTATACTAGCAACTCATCAAGTACCACTTATATACAAAGGAAAACAGTGCACACTTTTAATCACATACACTCATAGGATAGCATACCTCCATAGGTAGTTATTCAAACAATCCAAGTTCAAATCCTAATATTTGGCTACCATCATACAAAACCGTATAGGAACACAACAATCCAAGAGAATTCACTTTAACCACTATAACTTCTAGCATGCTTCAACTACATCATGACATACATCATTCGACATCACTTGCTATTTCACAAAGACTTCATATATTGCCATAATTGGCATCACATCGTCAAATAAGAGATAGTTCATACATAGCAAGGTAAGATAACCAATCATAATCCCCATAGAGTTAACATGTGCAATGATCAAGTAAAGTTCCATAACTTCACTAAACCAAGTAACCCAACAAGAACTACAACTAGCATCATACTCCACTCATCTATAAACTTCATGCATGGATAACCCCATATCTTTAGCACACTAGGCTATTTACATGTATATAAGCATAGAGATCATCACATAAGGACATTTACATTTATCATCATACACATACATAGTATTAACCTCCTAAGGTCTCCATCAAGGCAAACTACTGCAAGACGTAGGTAGAGTCCCATACCCCTACCTAAGTCTAGTTAACCCTTCAAGTCGCCTTAGTTAGTATATACATCATCAAATAAGGACAAGTGTCACCTTTACACATACTCATTCAAACCATAAAACAAAGATAAGCATTTTAAACTCACCTTTTCTCCTTCAAGCATAGAGCAATCTCATCGAAGCAATCACATCTGAAAGACCACTGGACAAGAAAACATAAGAGAGAGACCTTATAAAGTTAAGTTCTATGGCACGATATGAGAATGATGAAGAAGGGAAACTCTATCATCCTATAGCCTCTCGTACCATTTGTTGTGTCGCGACTCACCACCAATGATACAAGACTCTACTAGACGTGGCAATATGAGACTTCTTAGAACCTAAAACCGCTACATAAACCTCATGCTCTGATACCAAGTTTGTCACAACCCGAAACCATACCCTAGAAGATAGGATACAATCTTGGATTGTAACCGGCGTCGTCGACCTCTCGGAGGTCTAAGACAACCCTCTCATATCATTCATTGCATTGGCATAGTAAATTTAGCGGAAAATTTAAAACTTTTTATAGCACATCATATGCTAGAAACATCACATCATATATATATAAAACATAAGTCATAATACATATTTAGACTCTAAGTCTCTTTGCCATCTTAGACTCAATAACTTTAGAGTACATTAGGGACAAGGCCCTTAAGACATAATACAAAGCTATACATTACTAAATAGACTTTACGATAAGTACACATTAGGACATCCTTGAACTTAAGGATTTCTTTCCTTGAGCTTGGGAAATCACCTATCAAGCTCCTCAGTCATAGACCTCCTTTAAGTATTCCATTACCTACACTTTGTGTAAAAAGTAGAGAAGAGTGGAATTAGTACAACAATGCACTAAGTATGACAACCATGCAAAAACATGCATTTAAAAGGGACATTTCCTTTGAAATCATACTTCATGCCATTTTAAGTAGATCATCATAAAACATTTATCAATAGCATTTATATCATTCACATACTTCATAGAAACACAATCAAAGGCCAAACATCATAGAAAAGCACATATAGAATTTAATCCCCATTTGAAGTCACTTTACAATGAACTCACTCCCCTTAACATTAACTCTTTCTTTTAATTCATTAGTCTTCCAAGTAATCCTTTAAGGATACTTGGTGCAATGCATCACTTTAGAAACACAAGACAAGACCATACATAGCATCTACACAAGACAACAAATGCCATCATATAAGTATAGTGCAATATAAACCTAGTCAAACCAAGACTACAATATCATACATAAAGGACACATACATAATCATATGCATTAGGGTACCTTCCTAAGTCTTCCTAAGGAGTCACTTGTGCAATGTCTAGATGGGTTCATTACTTCCTCCTATCCTAAGTAACTTACCTTAACTCTTCCTAGTTAGGATCTTATTCAATTACTTCCATTGTCCATTTTACCTTTACGGAAACCATAGCCTTAACCGACACTAAGACCATGGGTGCTAAACATGGAATTTGGTGTTGTGGAGCCTTACAGCAAAGGAACGTGTTCCTACCTAGCCAAGGTAGAACATTAACATATATCCTAGCATCCTAAGTGAATTCACTTTGCTAGATACTATGTGGCAAGCATAGTTTATGGAACTAAGAGATAGGTATTCCCTCTACATACCATTTGGTAATTGGGGCCTCAGCTCATGAGAAAACATGAGTGAATCTTCCTCAAGGAAAGTCAACACCTCATGTAGGTCCATAGGTGAGTATTCCTCTAAGGGAAGTGAACACTCTATAAGGGACAAATGGTGAATCTTCCTCCAAGGAAAGTCAACACCTCTCAATGTCAATTTCAGCCGGTGCTAAGCTAAGTTCCCTTTATTGAAAAGACTTTATTACCTTTATTATAAAAACATAGGCTTAGGATATTCATAATTCATATGCTTATAGCATATTCAAGCCCCTATCTAGTTTTGGAGTATTCTTGGGCACCCCTAGCAAGGCCCCTCTCACTAACTAGATCATCCATGTGTTTGAGTGTATACATAGATGTGAGCAAACCTTTCACATAACACATAATGTCACACATGTTCATATATCAATGCATAACTCTATAGGCATAACTATATGAGCAATACTTTCATATAAACCTACTAAGACACTATGCACATTCATACTTCATCATATCATATACATCATATTCATAACATTTTCATACATTCATCCTTCATATACATAAGAAACTAAACATAGGAAATATCCTATCAAGATACACATGTGCAATGCATAGACAAGGTTCCATACCCTTGCCCATACTAGTACACCTATCAAGTCATCCTAGTAAGGAAATACAAATCATACTTTCACAAACATCACCTTAATATGCGTAGTAGTAGACACTAGTGAATATGAGAACTACATTTCATTTAGACACAATGACTTATACTACTAGTATTATGCATGTAAGTGAGAGTGTGTCTACATTTACCAACATGATCACATAATGGCTATCAATAACTTCTTGAGTCAGCCACCTTATTAGACCACATTACACTTCCAAGCACATAGCACACAACACATAATAGCATAGGAGACAAGACAAAATATACCTTATAATCAAGACTCATAACTTTAGTTATTTACACTTTCATATAAGGGTACATAGGTAAGGGGGTTATTAACCATTTTAGCACATCATTGGCAGCACCTATACTTGACCCTAACCTGGTTATACTCATGCTCAAACAATAGCCACACAACCTAATTCACAACTAGAATAGGAAAGTAAGCATAAGCTTCCCATAGTATCATCTTAAGCACATGTTCATAAGTTCATCAATTTGCCTTCAAGGCCATGGTCAACACATATATAATGAAAATAAAGTAAAAACCGCCACCATAAGTGGACCATACCACACAATGCCATACAAGGCTTCATCAACATTTCTATAAAGAATAGAGAAGTGGAAGAGTAGAGGAATTAAGCATTCTTACTAATTTCTCACCCTTTGATCATCATTGATCAATACACCTTTTCATCAATAAAACACATATATGGCAGTATCTAAATGTACTTTAAACATATAAGAAACCATGTACAAGTCACTACAAGATTATACCATAACATAATACAACATATCAACATACTAGGAAAGTAGAATAACATAGCTCATTAGCTAACTTCCCTTACATTAATTTTAGATCATAGTTCAAACATGTATTAGTCTAAGGCAGTATCTAAACCTACATTTAACCATATTGAAATCATGATCACATACCTTCAAGATTTAGAGTTACAACATAGGCATTTAGGCTTATCAATTAGCTAGAGTATAGAAGAATTTACCAATACTATGAACTCTCTAAGGGTTTGATCATCATTCCTATTTCATCAATAATATACTCATTATGCAGTATCTAATTAGATAAGAAATCAAGACTAAACATGCTTCATCTAATCACAATTCAAGATACATCACATACTTAGCCTCTTGACTTCTTAGCCTAAAGGAATCGATATCCATTCATGCAAGCCCTTCTTAATTTGATCATTAAGGATTTATACCTACAAAATTAATCCATTATATCACCCTAAAATAGTAACTACAACAGTTCATACATAATCAAGAGTCTGCACAACCGATCTCACAATCGACTTCAAGACAACATGTAGAAACATAGGCTATTCATGCTCAAAACTTCATATATTTATAATCATGGACAGATCATCATCAATTCACCATCAATTAATGTAATTAACAATAAACACAAGCAATTCAACGTAAGAGAATCACCAATTAATCAAGAACAAGCCATAATCACAAAGCCCATGCAAAAGCTAAACCAATTTTGGAAGGAACATGGGTTCATCATGCAATTGGAGTAAAATCACATTCAAAGCACTGTATTAACTTCCATTCATCATGACTAAATCATTAAAAACGTTTTGAGAAAGAACCCATGGCTAGATTGGAAGATTGGAAACTTGATCATAAGATTTCTTTGAAAAACATTGAGAAGAACTCTCCAAGTGGAATGTTACTTGAAGATGAAGTATTGCCATACCTTTATCTACATGAAAACCTCTAAAACTTCATGATTCATACATAGAAAATCCATCTCCAAGCAGCTCTTGAGCTTCACCAACATGGTGGTTTTAGAGAGAACATTTTTGGGAGGGGTTAGGACGTGGGGTGAATTTCCCATTCACCCCTTTATTTAACAAAACGCAGGCTGCCAGAACTGCAGGCACCCACGACGAGGGGCTCGACGGGGAGTCATGGCCATGACGGGCCATGGCTGCCTAAGTCGCCGATGACTTAGCCAAAATCTTGGCTTAATACCTGCCCAAGGCAAGTCCCCTTTGATGAGACCTGCTCGACGGGCCGTTGGGGGACCAACGATCCGTCGTTGGGTCCGTCAAGGGACACTGCCCAGGCAGTGTCTTAGGTAGCCTTGTGTCCTTTATTTGGGGCCTCTTGTGGGGCCCTTTAGAAGTCGTACCCAGACGTTTCCAACGCTATTACAAACCTTAACATGTCATAGACCTTCCACATAAAGTTCATCCAAAACAAACACCTAAAAGACGTCCAAACAGCCTTGACCCCAACATGACATACGATGAACGTCTTAGGGGCTATCTTTCGAACGCCTTGGACGTTCTTGGGTGTTTGACCTCCAAACTTCACAAAACTTCATACAATAACATTAAACATCATTTTAAACAATTTCAAGACTTATTAGACTCAGTTCATACAAATTAGGCATGCATACACACATGAGGAAAATAAGCGACTATTCGTCGAACGTCTTGGACGTCCCTTGACGTTCGACTTGCAAATCACTTCAAACTTTGCACACTGCCTCTATATCACATAATAAGGCATTTTAGGACCTCATAACATTAATACAAACATGTTAGGCTCTATACACCTTATCTCATTTTTCGGGGTCTTACAATACTCTCCGGGTGTGACAAACATGGTATCAGAGCATGAGGTTAAATATCCTTAGGGCCAATGTCTCACTAAACCACATTACCTAGTGTGTTGTTCATGGTTGTGAAGCGCACCACAACTGTGGATGAGAGTCTATGTGATGATTAGGAAACTTCTCTTTTCTTGGTAATCCTATGTCGTGCCTTTAGAGTTTTGACACTATGTCTCTTTTATCATCTAATCTCTGTATTGTGTCTATAGGCGATGAACACAAGGCAATCAAGTTCCTCCTCAAGTGCAAGCTGCTGCAAATGATCAAGTTCCGGTGAATCCTCCAGCTATGATGGATGGTGAGGTGAGGGCATCCCTGTTCCATATGGACCAAGCCATCACCACTCAAGCTCAAGACATCACGGCACAAGCTAACAGAGAGGTCATTTGTTGATAAAACCAACATGCTAGTACTATGGCTAAACGTTTGAGAAATTTTACGAAGATGAATCCTCCCATGTACTTTGGATCAAAAGTTGATGAAGACTCCTATGATTTCCTTGACGAGGTCTACAAGATATTATTTGCTAGGGGGGTGAGTACTACTTAGAAGGCAGAAATTGTCCCTTATCAACTCAAGGACGTGGCTCAGACATGGTACAATCGATGGAAGGATAATAAGGCTTTAGGAGATGGTCCCGTGACTTGGGAGATCTTCAAAAAGGCCTTTCTTGACAGATTCTTTCCAAGGGAAAAAAAGGGAAGGTATGGTAGAGGAGTTCATCAACCTTCGTCAAGGAGGTATGAGTGTCAAGGAATACTCCTTAAAATTCATGAAGTTGTCCAAATATGCTTCTTCTATTGTTTCTAATGCTAGGGATTAAATGAGCAGTTATGTAACGGGCATTTCCAAAGAGCTTGAAGAAGAATGTCGTGCAGCCATGCTTCATGAAAATATGGATCTTTCTAGTTTGATGGTTCATGCTCAACAGTTTGAGGAAAGTCCTCTAAGGAAGAGGTATGGGGAAGCTAAGAAGGCAAAGTATTTTTGAAGTGGTTTTTCTAAAAGTAGGCTTGATGTTCAAGATAAGCCTAAGTTTAAGAAGAGGTTTTCAAACCAGGTTCTTTCAAATTTCTCCAAGAATCGCAATGATAGAAGTTCTAATCCTAAATCTTAAAAGGGGAGAAATGTTGATGCACCAAGAGAAAGACCAACTTATGGTAAGTGTGGTAAGAGACATGTGGGTGAATGCCTTGTTAAAACAAATAGTTGCTATGGTTGTGGCAAAGGTGCCATATGGTGAAAGATTGTCCTAATGTGAGAAGTCAAGATAAGGGGAATAGTCCAACTCAATCAAGAGGTCTTAGTTCTGAAGCTGCAAAAAGGAACCATTTCTATGACGGGTATGTTACAAGTTTTCTCTGTTAATGTTTATGGTTTACTTTAACCCGGTGCTACCCTTTCTTTTGTTACACCTTTGGTAGATAGGAAGTTTCATGTACTTACTGATGTTTTGATTGAACCCTTTTTGGTATGTACCCCAAAGGGTGACTCTGTAGTTGCACAAAGAGTCTATAGGAAATGTCCTTTAATGCTTCCCAATAGAGTTACTCTTGTTGATTTAGTAGAACTCAACATGATTCATTTTGATATCATCTTGTGTATGGATTGACTTCATGATTGTTTTGCTTCCACAGATTGTAGAACAAGGGTAGTGAAGTTTCAATTCCCTAATGAACCCATTTTAGAGTGGAAAGGGGGAAATTCTATGACAAGTGGTCAAATCATTTCTTGTTTGAAGGCTTGTAAGATGATAGCCAAGGGTTGTTTATACCATGTTGTGAGGGTTAAGAACCTAGAATGTGAAAGTCCTTCTATTGAGTCAGTCCCTCTAGTGAGAGAATTCCCAAAGGTTTTTCCTAATGACCTACCAGGAGTTCCTCCCAAACGGGAAATTGACTTTAGCAATGATTTATTATCGGATACAAATCCCATTTCAATTCCTCCATATAGGATAGCTTCGGTTGAATTGAAAAATTTAAAGTTCCAACTCAAAGATTTACTATAGAAGGGTTTCATTCAACCTAGTATTTCTCCATGTGGTGCTCCGATCTTGTTTGTTAAGAAGAAGGATGGGTCCCTTAGAATGTGCATTGATTACCGCCAACTCAATAAGCTCACCACAAAGAACAAATATCCTCTCCCTAGGATTGATGATCTATTTGATCAACTCCAAGGTGCTAGTTATTTTTCCAAGTTTGAATTGAGTTTGGGATATCACCAACATAGGGTGAGAGGTGAAGATGTTCCCAAAATAGCTTTCCAAAGTAGATATGGTCACTATGAATTTCTAGTCATGTATTTTGGGTTAACAAATGCCCCGACGGCGTTTATGGACCTAATGAATAGAGTTTTCCGAGATTACCTCGACTCATTTTTTATTGTGTTCATTGATAATATTTTGATATACTCTAAGAATGAAGATGGGCATGAGAGTCACTTGAGGTTAGCCTTGCAAGTCCTCAAAGAACACAAACTTTATGCCAAATTTAGCAAGTGTGAATTTTGGTTGAGGTCAGTTGCTTTTCTTGGCCATATTATATCTGGTGATGGTGTAGAGGTTGATCCGAAGAAGACGGATGCGGTCAGAAATTGGACTAGACCATTGACTCCCACAAACATAAGGAGTTTCTTAGGTCTAGCCGGGTATTATAGAAGGTTTGTTGATGGATTTTCGTCTATTGCTTCTCCTTTGACAACTTTGACCCAAAAAAGGTGAAGTTTGAGTGCTCAGAAGCTTGTGAGAAAGGTTTTCAAGAATTGACTGATAAGCTTACCTCCGCTATGGTGTTGACTTTACCGGAGGGCAATGAAGGCTTTGTAGTGTATTGTGATTCTTCCCGAGTGGGGTTGGGATGTGTCCTTATGCAGCATTGTAAGGTGATAACTTATGTTTCTAGGCAACTCAAAGTTCATGAGAACAATTACCCAACTCATGATCTTGAGTTAGTTGCTGTAGTTTTTGCCTTGAAAATATAGAGACCATAATTTGTATGGTGTCCATGTGATGTGTTTACTGACCATAAAAGTCATCAATATGTATTTACACAAAAGGAGTTGAACCTCCGACAAAGAAGATGGTTAGAATTGTTTAAGGATAACGACATGATTGTCCTTTATGACCCAGGCAAAGCCAACGTGGTTGAGAATGCTTTGAGTCGTATGACTATGGGTAGTGTGTCTCATGTGGAAAGAGAGAAGAAAGAACTTGTGAAAGATGTTCATAAGTTGGCTCGCTTAGGTGTGCGGTTAGAAGATTCTCCAAATGGTGGTTTCATGGTCCATCATAACTCCGACTCATCATTAGTGGTAGAGGTGAAATATAAGTAGCATCTTGATCAACTATTGATAGAGTTGAAGGAATCGCTACTTGGTAAGCTCAATGAGCCCGATGTTGAGTATTTGAGAAATCAAATTCTAGAAAAAGCTCATTCTCTCGCTATTCTGTACATCCGGTTGCCACACAAATATATCATGACCTTAGAGAGATTTATTAGTGGGATTGTTTAAAAAGGGACATAACAGAGTTTGTTGCTAATTGTCCGAATTACCACCAGGTTAAAGCTGAGCATCTTAAACTGGGTGGTTTAACACAAATCATTGATGTTCCTACATGGAAGTGGGAAGCCATCAATATGGATTTTGTATTTGGGTTGCCTCGAACCCGAAATCTAAATTATTCTATATGGGTTATTGTGGATAGGGTGACCAAATCTGCCAATTTTATTCCTTTTAAATCTTCATATACTACAAAAGATTATGCAAGCATATACATTAATGATATTATGAGTCTTCATGGGATTCCTTTGTCCATCATTTCAAATAGATGTGCCCAATTCACTTCTCATTTTTGGAAGGCTTTCCAAAAGTGCTTAGGTACTCAAGTGAAACTTAGTAACCCTTTTAATCCTAAGATGAATGGTCAAGAGGATTGTAACATTCAGACCCTTGATGACATGTTAAGAGCATGTGTCATTGATTTCAAGGGAAGTTGGGATGATCAGTTACCTTTGATTGAGTTCTCCTAAAACAATAGCTATCATTCGATCATCTCCATGGCACCTTTTGAAGCTCTTTACGATAGAAGGTGTAGATATCCAGTTGGATGGTTTCAGGTTGGTTAGTCCTCACTCCTTGGTCTAGATATTATATATGAGGGTATAGAGAAGGTTCGTATCATAATAGATAGATTGAAGATATCCAATAGTCAACAAAAGTCTTATGCCGATAATTGAAGAAGAAATCTTAAGTTTGAAATAAGTGATCATGTCTACTTGAAGATTTAACCTGTGAAAGGGGTGATGAGGTTTTGTAAGAAGGGGAAGTTGAGTCCCCGGTATGTTGGTGCTTATGAGGTTTTACAACGAATCAGGAAGGTTGCCTATGAGTTTAAACTACCTAGTGCACTAGCTTCTGTTCATCCACTTTTTCATGTTTCTATGCTCATGAAATGCATAGGTTACCCGGTGTCTATTCTACCTATAGAACATTTAGGAGTGGATGAGAACCTCTCCTATGAAGAGGTTCCGGTTAACATCCTAGATCGCCAAGTCAAGAAGTTGAGAAACAAGGAGGTCGCCTCTGTAAAAGTTATATGGAAGAACCATCTTGTTGTAGGTGCATCATGGGAGGCTAAAGCCGACATGAAGTCCCGCTACCCTCATCTTTTTTCTCCTTAAGGTTAGACATTCCTCTTAGTAAAGAAATTAATGAGTAATCATGAAATTGACTTGCTTTATAAATAGGTGCATGTGATGGTAAAAGTCATACCAATTTGAGTTAAGAAAAAGCTTTCATACTCTATTCTTGCAACTATGTGAAATATGTATGCATGTGTCTTCTTGAGATTTTGTTGTTTTGTTATTGACTTTAGAAGAATGATTGCATGATAACTCTTTGATTCATTTTGAGCTTATAATAAGGTTGAGAAGGAAATTCCTCACTATGTGTTATGAATATTGAGCTCTTACATGTTTGTGCATCGTGAATTGATTACTATGTGTAATGTTATGGTATGTGATATTAGGAGTAATGAAGTACTTCGATGAGCTGTGACTCATTATGATTTTATGTTGTTGATTGGTTGGGACGCTAGTATTGAGTCTATTCTTACCCTCCAAAAGATTTTTGTGTCATTCGAGGACAAATGTTCCTAAGGGAGGGATAATTTAACACTCTGGAAATGCCATGACTTATATTAGAGCTTAATCTATTAAATAATGTTTAAAATGATGTTTACAGACCTATATTAATGTAATAAGTTCATTTGGAAAAGGTTATAGCCAAAACGACAAAGAAAGACCTTGACGTCCGGAAACTAGCTAATTCGAACTAGTTGATGTCCCTATGTTTAGTGAAGGTTTTGAAGTGTCAAATGAAGTCCAAAACTTATAAAGAGACCTTTGATAGGTAGTATTAAGTAAAAAGGGTTCAAACATCTGGTAATTACACCCCAAGGACCAGCCGAAGGGTCCTTGGGGAGGACCCAAACATGGGTAGGCAGGCTGCATGGCAGCCTGCGAACAGGCAGAATTGGAGAAACAGGTCGCGATGCGCGTTTCTCACGAGGTGTTCTGCCTTAAGATGTGAGGGGAATACTCACGACGCGAGGCTGATATGCATCTCACTGCCTTTCACATCCGGGGAGAACCCCCTAGAAGTAACATGGCATACTTGACCTCTCGGAGGTCTTATACAAGCCCATAGTTATCATTCATCGCATTGGAATAGTAAATTTAGCGGAAAATTTATAACTTTTCATAGCACATCATATGCTAGAAACTTTACTTCTTATATTTATAATATCGTAATACACACTTAGACCTTAAGTCTCTTTGTCATCTTAAACTCAACAACAGTCGAGTACATTAGGAACACGGCCTAACTATACAATATTTCAACATTTTACAGTGAAGACATAAGTAGGAGATCCTTGAACTTAAGGATTCCTTTCATTAAGCTTGGGAATTAACTATCAAGCTCTTCACCATTCAAGACATCCTTTAAGCAACAATAACCTACAATTTGTGTAAAAAGTATAGAAGAATCGGATTAGTACAAGAATGCACTAAGTATGGCAACCATGTAAAAACCTGCATTTAAAAGGGACATTTTCTTGAAATCATACTTCATGCCTCTTTGAGTAAATCTTCATAAAACCTTTATCCAATTGCATTTATATCATTAACATACATCATATAAACATATTCAAAGGCCAAACATCATGGAAAATCACATATATAATTTAAGTCCCATTTGAGGGCACTTTACAGTTAGCTCATTCTTCTTAAAAGTGAACTCCTTCTTTTAATTCATTAACTTCCCAAGTAATCCTTTAGTGATACTTGGTGAAAAGCATTGCACCACCTTAGGACCCCAAGGAAAAGCATACATACAACTTACAAAAGCCAACACATATCATCATAGAATTATAGCCCATTACAAGAGACATTCAAGTCAAGAATATAGGACATTACAGTAAGCTACCTCAACTTACACATAATTTTACTTCCTTTCATATTCATCATTATAAAACCTTGTTCATGACGCCATCTTTGTCTACTAGTGCAATGTACATGTGAAGCCCCATAACCCCACACATAATTAGTAAACTCCTTATGAGACCACAAACCTTAACATACAATTCATACATCCTCATAATAATTAAAGACTACTTCATTCATGTCAATACAAGACCTTCATCATATAGTCATTTAGATCAACATAGTGCATATAAGGATAACATCACATCACATATATTCATACCATGCACATCATTATAATAAATAGAGCACTTCTACAATCTCATGCATAAAAACATATTCATAACCATACACCTTAGAACACCTTCCTAGAAATTCCCATGGATCTACTTGTGCAATGTCTAGATGGGTTCATTACTTCCATCTATCCTAAGTAACCACCCTTAGGTTATCCTTGTTAGGGTCCTTATCATTTACTTCCATTGTCCATTTTACATTAGGAAAACTATAGCTCTAACCGACACTAAGACCATGGGTGCTAAACATTGAATTTGGTGTCATCCCCTCACTCCAAAACGAGGGCATCTTACTTGCCAAGGTAAGACATATATCACGCTAGCATAATAAGTGATATCACTTGGTAGATCCTATGTGGCAAGCATAGTTTATGGAACTTGGGGGCAATCATGGAAATATCACTCTACACCTTTTTGGGTTATGAGGCTATCCACCCCATGAGATTTATAGTAGACCTACCTTTCCACATTGGAAAGGTACACACACTCATATACAAGTGCTAAGCTAAGTTCCCTTTATTGAAAAAGCCTATATTAACATTTATTTATAAAACATAGACTTAGGAGAGTCATCCCCTCATATGCTTAGCTCATAGGTCATAGATGAGAGTTCATCAACCTAATTCATGTGAGAAATCCTTTCATATGGACATAGCATATGCATTAGCACTATCTAGTTAAGGATACTCTTGAGCACATATTTCAAGGCTCCATTATTGACTAGAGCATAATTCATGTGTGTGTGTATACATATATAGGAAAAAACCTTTCACATAATACCTTAAGACCACACATGACCATACATTCATATTCATGCACATTGAAACCAAACATAGGAACTATCCTATCAAAGTACAGATGTGCAATGCATAAACAAGGTCTCATACTATTGCCCATAATAGTACACCTATAAATTCATCCTATTAGAAATACATAACATACTTCACATACATATACTTTACATGCATAGTAGTAGACAATAGTGAATATGAGAAGAACCTTTCATTAGACACTATGAACATTTACTACATTGTAAGCATGCATAATATGTGAGTGTGTGTCTACATTGGTCAACATGATCACATAATGGCCATCAACAACACATTGAGGCTGCCACCCTCTTAAGAACACATTACACTTTCAAATATAGACAACACAACACATTTAGCATAGAGACAAGTCAACTTCATATTACACTTAAGACTCCTAGCTTTGGCAATTCATGAAATAACCTAGGGGTACATAGGTAAGGGATTATTAACCATTTTAATTCATCAATGAAAGCACCTACACTTTACCCTAATATGGATATACACATGCTTATACAATAGCCATTTATCCTAAATCACAACTAGAATTGGAAAGTAGGCATAAGCTTCACATAGTATCATCATAAGCACATATTCATATGTTCATCAATTTGCCTTCAAGTCTATGGTCAACACATATATAATGACAATAAAGTAAACACCGCCACCATAAGAGGACCATTTCACATAATTCCATAAAAGGCTTTATCAACTACAATACTATAAGGAAAGTAGAGGAGATAAGCATTCTTACCATTTTTTCACCATTTGATACATTGATCAATACACCTTATTTACCAAAAATTCATATATACAGGGCAGTATTTATATGTACTTTAATCATAAAAGAAACCATGTACAAGTTGCTACAAAGTCATGCTACCATCTAAGACAATATATCACATACATGGTAAAAAGTAAGGGGTTATAGTTCATCAAGTAACTTCCCTAGTTTAGTTCATCAATCATCTTGTATCATTAATATTCATTTAAGGCAATAGCTAAAGAAATCATATCCTAGATGAGATCATACTACAATTATCAAAAAGTTTGATATCACTTTGAACATACTTCATATTAGGAATTCATGGAAGAGTAAAGTAACAACCCTAAAAATGGATAAGATAAGAAATGCTTAATGTGTCAAGAATGCCTACGATTTGACCAGGGTTCACACGGATTGATGCGCATAGAGAAGACCTCGAAACCCTTGCTACAGCCAAGCCAACTAACTTGAGGAGTTAGTTGAGCTTGGAAAGGTTGGGTCCAACCATGTAGGGCTCTCGAATACGAAGATTTACTCGAAGGAGTCTTTACCGGACTTAAAAAGGGGAAATCTTAGGTTTGAAGGGTATAGGGGTAAAATGGTCTTTTTCCTGGCTAAGGGTAGTATCGAAATTACCCTAAATATGTAATTAATTATTACATTAATAAGGTGGAAGGGCAATTTGGGGAGACAGGGCCGAAATTGGGCTCTTGAAGTGAAGTCTTGCTCCACCCGGGTTCGAACCTAGGTGGAAGCAATAAATTAAAGTGATTTTTATTTAAGCTATTGAATTAATGTAATTTATTAATAATTATTATTCATTATCTGAATTAAAATAAAATAAAAATCAGATTTTTATTAAATAAACAAAACCCTATTTACTAAGTCCTAAAACTAGACTCCTAAGCCTCGTACAACTCCCACTCTCTCACGTTTATCTCTCCACTCTCATGCTCAATCTCTCTTATTCTTTCTCACGTATTTTCTATGCCAAAATAAGATACAAAAGCAAAAAAATAAACCAAGTTCTTCACACTTGAAGAACTCACACGAAATCACAAGAAAACAAACGTTAATCGCGCACTAGGCTAAGGGAGGTTGTCATTCGAGTGGAGTTGACATTGAGGAGGTTTAGACGTGTTCTTGGGTGAAGTTTTTGGGCAGCAAGTCAAGGGTTTAACGTCAAAAAGTTATGGGTTTTCTTCTCTCTTGGTCCCTTTCCCAAGAGACCCCTTAAGGTTCAGATTATTCAGTCCGAAAACTAGGATTGTTCCCCCTTTGCATGCCCCTATCACTAGCTCCCAATGAATCGTAGGTTGGGTATGATTTCTGGTAGATTTAGGTGTATGTTATGTTTTCGTGATGAATATGATTATGTTTGTGTACTTTAAATCGTATGAAAGACAACCATGTATTCGAAATTATCTACGAGTGTGTGCGTGTGCAAGTATGTTACAGTAAATGAGTTTCTCGGGTTAAGGCTCCAAATTTGATAATGTTTTGGTTGTCATTTTACGAGCATAAACCTATGTAAATCATGATGTTCATTAAAATGAAAGTGTGGCTGATTTGAGTACAAATCTTTTGGCTAAACGAATCTATGAAAAATGCACCCCAAAAAGTGTTAAATGATCTATGAATTTCCCTAAGATTTCAAGTGAAAATGTTGGTGAAAATAAGCCAAAAAAATGTCTAAATTTCCAGCAAATTTACAAGTTTAGTTTAGGCTAAATGTAGAGGAATAAATCTGGAAATTATTTGAGTGTAAAGGGATGAGGCCACCAGGATTCGAACCCGTGACCTCATCCGTGAATTTGACTTAAAAACGTAAAAAGGGAAATGGGTTCAAGGGGAATCGATCTTGGGTGTGCTGGCTGAAAAGTAAGGTACAAGAAAATTGATAAAATAAAATGGGAGGCGTGGGAATCGAACCCACGACCTCCAGGCAGCGAGTGGAAGCAAAGGAAAAATAAAAGAAAAGGAATGTGAGGTGTGGGCCCTTGACCTCAAAGCTGTGAAGGAGAGTAAAGGAGAAAGGGAAAATAAAAAGAAAAGAAAGGTGAGGTGTGGGAATAGAACCCACGACCTCAAGGAAGTGAAGGGAGTTAAGGAGAAAAATGAAGATAAAAGAATTGTGAGGCGTGGGAATTGAACCCGCGACCTCTAGGTAGGCTGCGAAATAAAAGAAAAATAAAGAGAGGATGTGGGGGTTTGATCCCACAACCTCAAGGTCTATGGGAAATGGACAAGGAGAATTAAATTAAAAAAAATAAAAGGGGTTGTGGGGGTTCGATCACACAACCCCTCGGCCAAATAAGAGGAGATTCCAAGGAGAAAAATAAAGAGGAAATGTTCATGTTGGAGCTCGATCTTGGGTCCCAATGTCATGTGAACTAAAAATAAAATCAATGAAAAATGTAAGTGTTGTCCAAGGGATTCGAACTTGGGTTCCCTTGCCCAAATTCTGTATTGATACAAAAGTCATACGTGAATTAAATGTTCATGAATAATGCCGCCTACTTAGATCAAAATCGAGATCTTGGCATACATACAAGATGCATAAGTCTTGTACTACATAATCTTAGGAAGATATGAGTCACTTAACGAACTATGAATGAAGCCTCATGGCTTGTATGTATAGACCCATAAGTCTATCATACGTTTAAAAGAAGTGAACCTAAGATGTATGTAACGAAAAGATATAACCCTAGAAGGGTTAAGTATGAGTGTAAAACACACTAAATGGCCAAGTGCATTGGCATACGATGAAATAATTATTATGTAATGAAATCATGAAACCCTAGAAGGGTTAAGTAAGAGTGTGAAACACACAAATAGCCAAGTGCATTGGCATATGATGAAATGAACATTCACGTAAAAAGGGGTGAGTAATTATGAAGAGCAAATGTGCTAATGTTAATGAATGTGGTGACAACATGATATGACGCTAATGTAAAAGATGAGAACAATCTCAAATGAGCCTAAGTAAATGTTACCAAAACGTACTCACCTATGAGAGTGTAAATTTAATGAAGAGATCAGTCTCTATGAACACTCTAATGAAAGTATTGAGATTAACACACTTAATACTAATGATGAGATGAGAAATCATCTATTGATCTATGATTTCCTCATACTAGAAGCCAGCTTTCATGAAGTATGAGTTGAATGTAATGGAACTTTATACTGAGCACCGATAGACTAGCTATGAGCGGTGATGCCTTCTTTTGGGAAGGGCAGAGGTTCACATAACTCTCATGAGATAAAATTGTCCGTCATGCTGGGTATGGGTATCCTTATATCTCCTAGTCTTCGAACCTATACTGCCAATATAGGGATCTGGCGGGGTTAAATTCCCATGTACGCTAGCATGTTTTGGGTCACCTTGGCCGGTGATTCCACCTCTTTTCGGTGTGGGGGAGACACTGGATTTCTTGATGCTCACATGATCTATGTCGGTTAAAGTTAAAGTTCCCAATGAATGAATGAGGCCAGCCTCAAATGATGCACATAATGAAATGAACGATACCAAAGGTGTTAGGATAGGATAATCAAGAGGTGAGATAGACTCAGGTAATGACACTAGGTTATTCTTGATCATTGCAAAGCAAACCCGATGAAAGTCTTAAACTACATCCTAGGTATAGCTGGTGTTCACACTAGCTTATGAACGAAATGAAATGAAGTACGTATAAATGAATGAAGCGGACTCTGTGTTGCTAATGAAGACTCCCTAGTTGAGGTCCCATATGTTGAGCCCTCATTTTGGAAAGTCTTAATGTCAAGTCCATGATTCCAAGGTCTCATGGCATATAAATGAATGTTATATTAGATGTTATGTGCTATATGCAATATGATATGTGCTATGTGTAAGATGTTATGTGCTAGATGCAATATGATTTGTGCTATGTGTAAGATGTTATCTGTTGTTTGCAATATGAAAAGTATGATGATGCATGTTACTCTCATGGCATGACTTTTCTAATCCAAATTTGGAAATCTCACTGACTTTCCTAATCCAAATTTGGAAAGCTCACTGACTTTCCTAATCCAAATTTGGAAAGTTCACTAACTTTCCTAATCCCGATTTGGCAAGTCCACTGACTTGACTTTCCATAATTATGTTGTTAGGAAAGAGCTATTCTTACTCATACATGTCCTTGGTGTGTGCTTGCGTATACCCATACTTAGTACAAGTGTGTACTAATCCCATACAACTCTATATTTTTAGGTGTAGGCAGAGGTGGCGCTAGAGCTTACAGGTTGACGTTGCAGCTATCCAGACGTGGAGCTTTCATCCGGACTTGGTAGGCCCTCATGCTTTCGAGGATGTCTACCTTTATTATCTAGCTTAGATGTAGGCTTTATCTAGTGGAGCATGTTCCACTAGTGTTTCTTTCCACTTTCATTTCAGACTTTGTATTGGTGCCATTTTGGCAAAAATACGTTTAATGCAATTAAGAACTGTTTCTTTAATTTGATTATCTCTATATTAGATGGTTGATTTGTGAACGCCTATGCTGTTAAGTTTAAAATGTTTAGCATGAAATAAGAAAAAAAAAGTTCAAATTTCCGCTAAAATTAACCTAGATGAAGTAAGAATGACGTATGTAGGCTTGTCTGCGACCTCTGAGAGGTCAACGACGCCGGTCTCGTCTGGGGTCAAGATTCCAGTCGTGACAAAGTTGGTATCAGAGTACTAGGTTAAATTCCGAGGATAATAAGTTCACATCAACCACATTGAGTAGTTTCTAAGTCATGGTAGTGAAGTGAACCACTATCCTGAATTAGAGACTGCATGATGCATAGGAAAATTTCCCTTCTTCTGATCTTATCGTGATTTTCCTAATGTCTAATTTCTTGGTGTTATGAGCGTGTCTAAGACCAATCTTTGTTGTTTTCAGAGAATGAACACTAGGAGAACCATTGGTAAGAGTGGAGGAGGTGCAGCTGCTGGGGACAATTAGGTTCCCCCCCAGGCTCCAGCTGAAGGAGTGGCTATGCCGGTTAACCCAGCTGGGTTGACTGATGCGGAGGTACGGGCATATCTGGCCCATATGGCATAGGCCATCACTATGCAGGCCCAGGCTATGACTGCCCAGGCACCGACAGGATGTTCAGAGGGAGAATCCACCGGTTCATAGCATGGCTGACAGGTTGAGAGACTTCACGAGGATGAATCCTCCTATTTTCACAGGGTCTAAGACATCAGAGGACCCCCAGGAGTTTGTGGATGAGGTGCATAAGATTTTGGTGGCTATGGGGGCCACAGATATTGAGAAGGCTGAGCTGGCTTCCTATCAGCTCAAGGATGTTGCACAGACTTGGTGCAAGATGTGGAAGGATAGCCGAGATTTGGGCGGAGTTTGGTCACTTGGGAGCTGTTTAAGATAGCCTTCCTAGAGAAATTCTTTCCCAGGGATATGAGGGAGGCAAAGGTTGAGGAGTTTATCAACCTTAAGCAGGGATCAATGACAGTTAGGGAGTATTCCCTAAAGTTTGTTAAACTATCCAGGTATGCTACTTTCCTTAGTATCTAACAGCAAGGATGAGATGAATACTGAAGTTTGTTAAATTATCCAGGTATGCTACCTCCCTTGTATCTAACAGCAGGGATGAGATGAGCAGGTTCCTCACAGGAATCAACGGAGATCTGGAGGAGGAGTGTCGGTCTGCGATGATCCATGATAACATGGACCTCTCCTAGTTGATGGTGCATGTCCAGCAAGTAGAGCACAGCTCAAGAAGATAGGCGTTCGTGATGCTAGGAGGCCTAATCCTCAAGTTTAGGCAGGTCCCAGTGATGGAGGCCACAGAAATAATTTTGGCGTCCGTGAGCAGCCCAGGTTCAAGAAGGGGCAGCAGAGTTTTGGGAACTCTAATTCTCAGAGGAGTACAACACCTAGAGGAGGCAGACTTGAGCCCAAGAAGGGCAATGGAGGTGATATGCAGCGTCCCAGAAAGAACTGTGCTAAGTGTGGCCGTGCTCACAGTGGAGAGTGAAGACAGGCCACTAATGCCTGCTTCGGTTGCGGTAAGAGTGGGCACATGCTTAGAGACTGCCCACAGAACAGAGGTCAGGCTGGAGGTAATGCTTAGCCTAGGCCTAATCCACAGGGTGCAGCAGCAGCCGAGTCTCCTAAGAGGAACATGTTCTATGTCCTGAAGGGCAAGGAGGAGCAGGATAAGTCCGCTTATGTGGTCACAGGTATGCTGCAAGTATTCTCAACTTCTGTTTATGCTTTACTTGATCCAGGGTCTACGCTTTCCTTTGTAACTCCTTTGCTTGCTCTCACTTTTGAGATATTGCCTGATATTCTGCATGATTCTATAGTGGTTAGTACACCTTTAGGAGAAAATGGTAAGACTATGTGTGCAGACTTGGTTGAGTTACCCATGCATGATTTTGATGTTATTCTTGGCATGGACTGGCTTCACAGTTTTTATGCTTGTTTGGATTGTCGTAGTAGAGTGGTGAGATTTTGTTTCCCTAATGAAGAGGAGCTAGTCTGGGAGGGGTACAACTCGAGTCGTCCCAATTCCTTGATTTTGAACCTTTAGGCCAATAAAATGATGTCTAAGTGGTTATTGTGTCATGTTGTGAGTGTTAATGATTTAGATCATGACATTCCTTCCATAGACTCAGAGCTTGTAGTGAATGAGTTCCTAGATGTATTGCCTGATGATTTGCCTGGAGTCCCTCCCCCTCGAGAGATTGACTTTGGTATCGACTTAGAACCCGATACTAAACCAATTTCAATTCGTCCCTACAGGATGGCTCCAGCTGAACTCAAGGAGTTGAAGCTCTAGTTAAAAGATCTCACTGATAAGGGTTTTATTCAGCCGAGCATATCCCCTTGGGGCACTCCAGTGTTGTTTGTGAAAAAGAAGGATGGAACCCTTAGAATGTTTATCAATTATCGGCGGCTCAACAAAGTCACTATAAAGAATAAGTATCCACTTCCCAGAATAGATGATTTGTTCGATCATATCCAAGGGTCTAGTTTCTTCTCTAAGATTGATCTTCGTTCAGGGTATCATCAGCTTAGGGTTAGGGATGGAAATATCCCAAAGACAGCCTTTCGTACCCGTTATGGTCATTATGAGTTCTTAGTCATGTAATTCTATCTCATTAATGCACCAGTTGCATTTATGGACCTCATGAACCGAGTCTTCTGTGAATACCTTGATTCTTTCGTCATAGTATTCATTGATGACATCCTCATCTACTCTAGGACCAAGGAAGAGCATGAACAATATTTGAGAATAACTTTGCAGGTACTTAGACAACATCAGTTGTATGCAAAATTCAGCAAGTGTGAATCCTGGCTTAGATCAGTGACCTTTCTGGGTCATGCTGTGTCCGATCACGGCGTGGAGGTGGATCCCAGGAAGACTGAGGCTGTGAAGAACTTGCCAAAGCCTCTTACTCCCACTGACATCCATAGCTTTTTGAGATTGGATGGTTACTACCGCAGGTTTGTTGAGGGTTTTTCTTCCATTGTTTCGCCACTGACAGCTTTGACTAAGAAGAAGGCCAAGTTTGAATGGACGGAGACTTGTGAGAAGAGTTTCCAGGAGCTCAAAGACAGACTCACTTCAGCCCTGGTGCTTACTTTGCCTAAGTGTGGTGAGAATTAAACTATTTACTGTGATGCATCTAGGGTTGGTTTGGGTTGTGTTCTTATGCAGGCTGGTAAGGTGATAGCCTATGCGTCCAGATAGCTCAAGGTTCATGAGAAGAATTGCCACTCATGACCTGGAGTTGGCAGCTGTGGTGTTTGCACTGAAGCTGTGGAGGCACTACTTGTATGGAGTGCATGTGGATGTGTTCACAGACCACAAGAGTCTCCAGTACGTGTTCACACAGAGGGATTTGAATCTACGTCAGCGGAGATGGTTGGAGCTATTGAACGACTATGATATGAATGTTCACTACCATCTAGGTAAGGCTAATGTTGTAGTTGATACTTTGAGCAGGATGAGCATGGGAAGTACAACCCACGTTGAGGATGAGAAGAAGGAGTTGGCGAAAGATGTACACAGACTGGCCAGACTGGGTATGCGATTGGTTGACTCTACTAGTGGGGGTGTTTCAGTTCATCCTAGTTCTGAATCATCCTTGGTAGTTGAAATCAAGCAGGTTCAGCATCTCGATCCTGTGTTGAGGGAGCTGAAGGACTCAGTGTTGATAAAGATGAATGAGTCTTTCGCTTTGGGAGGTGACGGCGTACTTAGTTACCAAGACAGACTTTGTGTATCAGATGTGGATGATTTGTGGACCAGGATTGTTGCAGAGGCCCATGGTTCCAGATATTCCATACATCCAGGTTCCACCAAGATGTATCATGATCTTAAGCAGATTTATTAGTATGATGGTATGAAAAAGGACATTGCAGAATATGTGGCCAAGTGTCCTAATTGTCAGCAGGTTAAGGCAGAACATCTTAAGCCTGTCAGTCATACTCGGATTATTGAGGTTCCAACTTGGAAGTGGGAGGCCATTAATATGGACTTCGTGGTTGGTCTTCCGAGGACTAGGAGACAGCATGACTCCATATGGGTTATTGTGGACACGATGACTAAGTCTGCTCACTTTATCCCTGTGAAGTCTACTTACAGAGCCGAGGATTATGCGAGACTCTACATTGATGAGATTTTGAGATGGCATGGGATTCCTTTGTCTATCATTTCAGATAGAGGAGCTCAGTTTACTTCACATTTCTGGAGATCTTTCTAGAAGAGTTTGGGCATGCAGGTAAAGCTTAGTACTGGCTTTCATCTTCAGACTGATGGGCAGGCAGAGCACACCATTCGGACATTGGAGGACATGTTGAGAGCGTGTGTGATTGACTTCAGGGGTAGCTGGGATGACCATCTGCCTTTGAGAGAGTTCTCGTATAATAATAGCTATCACTCCAGCATTGGGATGGCACCGTTTGAGGCACTGTATGGTAGGAGGTGTAGATCTCCAGTTGGGTGGTTTGAGGTGGGAGAGTCATCCATTTTGGGTACAGAGATCATTCATGAGGCCTTAGAGAAGGTCAGAGTGATTAGGGACAGGTTGGCTACTGCTTACAGTCGGCAGAAGTCATATGCAGATAACAGAAAATGGCCCTTAGAGTTTGATGTTGGTGACCAGGTCTATCTGAAGATATCACCTGTGAAGGGGGTGATGAGGTTTGGCAGGAAGGGGAAGTTGAGTCCAAGGTATGTTGGGCCATAAAAGATCCTACAGCGTGTGGGTGAGGTGGCCTATGAGTTGGCATTGCCTGCCGAGCTAGCTTCTGTCCATTCAGTCTTTCATGTATCCATGTTAAAGAAGTGCCTAGGTGATCCAGCATCGATTCTACCTGTGGAAGGTTTGGGGGTCGATGAAGACTTGTCCTACAAGGAGGTACCTGTGGAGATCTTAGACAGACAGATGAAGCTGCTGAGGAACAAGGAGATTTCCACAGTGAAGGTATTGTGGAGAAATCATCTTGTTGAGGGTGCTACGTGGGAGGCGGAGGCCGATATGAGATTCCGCTACCCTCATCTTTTCAGCTCTTGAGGTTAGACTTCCTACTCTTAAGTCTAAGTTTCCTTATCTCTCCATATTTTTTTGCTATTGCTTGACTGTGCATAGTGATTATGTTAAGATCTGAATGGCATTACGCTAGATAGTAGTAGTGTCATTCGGGGACGAATGTTCCTAAGGGGGGGATAATGTAACAACCCTAAAAATGGATAAGATAAGAAATGATTAATGTGTCAAGAATGCCTATGATTTTAACAGGGTTCACACGGATTGATGCGCATAGAACCAGACATCGAAACCCTAGCTACAACCAAGACAACTAACTTGGGGAGTTAGTTGAGCTTGGAAAGGTTGGGTCCAACCATGTAGGGCTCTCGAATACGAAGATTTACTCGAAGGAGTCTTTACCGGACTTAAAAAGGGGAAATCTTAGGTTTGAAGGGTCTAGGGGTAAAATGGTCTTTTTCCTTGATAAGGGTAGTATCGTAATTACCCTAAAAATGTAATTAATTATTTAATTAATAAGGTGGAAGGTCAATTTGGGGAGACACGGCCAAAATTGGGCTCTTGAAGTGAAGTCTTGCTCCACCCGGGTTCGAACCTAGGTGGAAGCAATAAATTAAAGTGAATTTTATTTAAGCTATTGAATTAATGTAATTAATTAATAATTATTATTCATTATCTGAATTAAAATAAAATAAAAATCAGATTTTTATTAAATAAACAAAACCCTATTGACTAAGTCCTAAAACTAGACTCCTAAGCCTCGTACAACTCCCACTCTCTCACGTTTATCTCTCCACTCTCACTCTCTATCTCTCTTATTTTTTCTCACGTATTTTCTCTGCCAAAATAAGATACAAAAGCAGAAAAAATAAACCAAGTTCTTCACACTTGAATAACTCACACGAAATCACAAGAAAACAAATGTTAATTGCACACTAGGCTAAAGGAGGTTGTCATTCGAGTGGAGTTGACATTGAGGAGGTTTAGACGTGTTCTTGGGTGAAGTTTTTGGGCAGAAAGTCAAGGGTTTGACGTCACAAAGGTATGGGTTTTCTTCTGTCTTGGTCACTTTCCCAAGATACCCCTTAAGGTTCAAATTATTCAGTCCGAAAACTAGGATTGTTCCCCCTTTGCATGCCCCTATCACTAGCTCCCAATGAATCGTAGGTTGGGTATGATTTCTGGTAGATTTAGGTGTATGTTATGTTTCCGTGATGAATATGATTATGTTTGTGTACTTGAAATCGTATGAAAGACAACCATGTATTCAAAATTATGTGCAAGTGTGTGCGTGTGCAAGTATGTTACAGTGAATGAGGTTCTCGGGTTAAGGCTCCAAATTTGATAATGTTTTGGTTGTCATTTTACGTGTATAAACCTATGTAAATCGTGATGTTCATTAAAATGAAAGTGTGGCTGATTTGAGTACAAATCTTTTGGCTAAACGAATATATGAAAAATGCACCCCAAAAAGTGTTTAATGATCTATTCTGATCATACGAGATTCCCATCCATAATTCATTCATATTATTAACCTAAAACAGTGCCTACAACCAAATTAACATAATCCAAAATCTTACAATAATAAACATGAAGCCAAACCTACAGAGATCACATAGAGACATGTATTAGTCATGTTCAAATCTTCATATAATGATCTACATGGATCCTTAATCATCAATTCAAGATTAATTCACGTAAATAACAGTAGGTATAACCACTTCAACGCAATAAAATCACAATTCAAGCGATAACAAGTCAAAATCACAAAGCCCACGCAAGGACTAAATCGATTTAGGAAAGGAGCATTGGTTCATCATAAAATTGGAGTAAAATCACGTTCAAACCAATACATTAACATCAATTAATCAGGATTTAACCATTTAAAATGGTTTTAGAAAGAACCCATGGCTAGATTGAAGAAGAACTCTGATCATGAAATCTCCTTTGAACCTTTGAGATTAACTCTCTAGATGGAAGGATAACTAGAGATGAAGGATAACCATACCTTTTTTTAGTTTAAAATCTCTAAAACTTGGTGATTTATCCATGGAAATCCAAGCTCCAAGTTGTTCTTGAGCTTCACCAACAATGGTGGTTTCTAGGGAGAATATTTTTTGAGGGAAAGGTTTAATTTGTGTGTGTTGTTTTGGGAATGGATTGATCACATTTTTGATCACTTAAATATACCTAAAATCACCAACTAAATCATGTGGGGTCAGGTTAGCACGCGGGGTGAATTTCCCTTTCAGCCCTTTAATGAAACAGTGCACAGGCAGTGGCACAAGGCCACCATCGACGGACCCAATCAACTGGCCGTCCTTTGGCTTCCGTCGATTGGTCCTTGGACAATTTTTGGGTTGAGACCTGCCCAAGATAAGTATCAATCGATTATACCTCAATTAAGATTCGTTGTTCAACCATCTGGCCGTCGTTGGGTCCGTCGATTCAAGGCAGTATCTCGAGCAGCCTTGTGTCCTTTTTGTGGGCCATTTTGCGGGGCCCATTAGAAGTCGTACCCGGATGTTGCCAATTTAAATACAACCCTTAACAAGTTGTAGACCTTCCACATAAGTTTCATCGAAAACAAACACCTGAAACTCGTCCAAATATGCAAGGTCAATCAAACACAAACATGCATGTCTCTAGGCTATCTTTCAAACGTCTTGGATGTTGTTGGACGTTTGGCCTCCAAACTTCACAAAACTCCATATACTACCATTAAACATCATTATAACTCATTTTAAGACTTCATAAGCTCATTTCATTCAATTTTAAGCATGCGTAGACACATGAGGCACATAGGTGACTAGTCGTCGAACGTTTTGTTCGACCCTTGACGTTTAACTTCCAAATCATCTCAAACTTTATAAATTGAATCTAAACCATATTATAAATCATTTTAGGACCTTAGAAGCTTAATAAAACAATGTTAGTCTCTAGACACCCTAAATCATTTTGGGGGTCTTACAATATCCCCCACTTGGGAACATTCGTACTCGAATGACACTTAGAACACTTAATCACAACAAGGACTTCAATGCATCATAGAGAAGTTCATCTTAATCATAACATCATCACATATAAGTTAATGAACCAGACCTACAAGGAACACAGCTTCACATCATTTTAGCACTCAATGCTCACAAGCAAACCAAATATTCATTTACTCACTCTTTAATGCATCAAACACAAAGGCTCTTATCATGCTTATAGGAGGTACATACTTCTACAAATCACAACATTGTCATTACACTTCAATTAATTAAGAGATAATCTTTCAATACTACACATAGTAGATTACAACCTATACTCAAAAGCTATTTAAGCACTGATACTCCAATGTACATAGTCTTGAGTTAATTGAATACACAAAGATCTTTATTAGTTAGAACTAGTGCTATGAAGGTCATACTCAACCATACCATGCTTAGTTGTGTCCATGAAGGAATGTCCCTTTCCTCAAAACACGTACATGTATCATGAGTTCACACCTTAGAAAAGTACATGGTCTTTTTCCTCTTAAAATGAGAGATCCTTAACTTTTAAACCAAGACATGCTCATGTTTCCTTCCTAGTGAAGTCCAAATGGTAAGTCACACCAAGAACATCACAACAATTAGGAAGTCATTTCACAAAATTTCAAATTCTAACATAGCATTAGCCTTTACAGTAAGCATAATTTTGGAAAAACAATACAAATCATAGGCACACACATGAACACTTAGCTAAACATGCTTTCACCTTTCAAGAGTTGGCCTAAAATCATGCTTTCCAAACCATACAAGTCACAAAATTTTCAAGAGACTCAACATATTTTATTTTAAAGAGTATCAACGTTTCATTATAAGGCTAAACATTACACTTCATAAGTGACTAAAACCAAGTTTCTTACCTTATCTCATGAAGTCAAATTCTCAATTAACATGTTAAGATGCACCATACAAATGAGAAAACATGGATTTTATCAGAAATTCCCCTTATGCACTTTGGAATCTTAAAAATATCATGAAGGTAATGCCAATCAATACATACCAAACATATAAAGTTCATACTTTAGGCAAGACTATATTAATGGACAAGTTCATCAAGACTTCATTAGATTCAAGTTCAAACAAAATAGACGGACAAAGTAGAAATATCTACAACCTTACCATTTCATCACCATCACCCACTTAGGGTAAACCCAATTAAGAGCAACTTAACCCAACCTGAAGAGGATCTTAACTTAACAACATTCATATTTCAACAATTACAAGTGATTACCATTTAGAAGGAATTTATAGTAAGTCAACATAGTAACACAAAGATATTCTAAACCTTATTATTTTAGGCAAATCATCCTCAATCATCAAGTTAGATCATACCATTCAACCACATAAGATTTTCATACCATACAATAGACACCAAGGTCATACAATATAAGGGGAAAACAACAAGTAGACTTAGCCATAAAAAAATTTCTTTTTCTTTAGACATTACAGTAAGGTGACTTCTAGGTCACTAAAAGCCACATCATCACCCTACCAACACAAGTATATCACCTTCACATCTAGGATCAAGTATACCCATACTAGGAAACTTAGAAGGGACCACATTTATGCAAAGGGAAACATTGAACACTTTTAAGCACATATTTTTAAGGTAGCATGCTTCCATAGGTAGTCACTACACATTTAAAGCTCAAATCATTATATTAAGCTACCAACATATAAAACCATACAGTAACTCATCATTCAAAAGGAAACTCTTGTCAACTACATTGACCTCTAACATGCTTTAACCATATCATGACACACATTCTTCAACATAACATGCTATTTCACATAAGTCTCATACATAGCCATAAATGGCATCATAACATCAAAACCTGCAAAACTTCCCCTTAACACATACTCATTCAACCATAAGACCAAGATAAGCATTTAAGCTTACCTTTTCTCCCTCAAGCATAGAGATACAATCTCATCCAAGCAATCACATCTAAAAGACCACCAGAAAAGAATACATAAGAGAGAGATCTTATAGATTTAAGTTCTATGGCACGGTATGAGAATAATTAAGAAGGTAAACTCTATCGTCCTACAGACTCTCGTACCATTTGATGTGTCACGACTCACCACCAATGCTATGAGACTCTACTAGACGTGGCAATATGAGACTTTTAGAACCTAAAACCACTTTATAAACCTCATGCTCTGATACCACGTTTGTCACATCCGTAGAGCACCCCCTAGAAGTAACATGGTGTACTTGACCTCTCGGAGGTCTTATAAAATCCCATAGTTATCATACATCGCATTGGCATAGTAAATTTAGCGAAAAATTTAAAACTTTCATAGCACATCATATGCTAGAAACTTTACTTCGTATATTTATAATATCGTAATACACACTTAGACCTTAAGTCTCTTTGCCATCTTAAACTCAACAACATTAGTGTACATTAGGGACACGGCCCTTAAGACAAATTACATAACTATACAATATTTCAACATTTTACAGTGAGGACATAAGTAGGAGATCCTTGAACTTAAGGATTCCTTTCATTGAGCTTGGGAATCATCTCTCAAGCTCTTCACCATTCAAGACATCCTTTAAGCATCCATTACCTACACTTTGTGTAAAAAGTAAAGAAGAGTAGGATTAGTACAAGAATGCACTAAGTATGTCTACCATGCAAAAACCTGCATTTAAAAGGGACATTTTCTTGAAATCATACTTAATGCCTCTTTGAGTAAATCTTCATAAAACCTTTATCCAATAGAATTTATATCAATCACATACATCATATAAGCATATTCAAAGGCCAAACATCATGGAAAATCACATATAGAATTTAAGTCCCATTTGAGGGCACTTTACAGTGAGCTCATTCTCCTTAACAGTGAACTCATTCTTTTAATTCATTAACTTCCTAAGTAATCCTTTAGTGATACTTGGTGCAATGCATCCCCTTAGGACCCCAACAAAAACCATACATACAACTTACACAAGACAACACATATCATCATAGAAGTATAGCCTATTACAAGACACATTCAAGTCAAGAATATAGGTCATTACAGTAAGCTACCTCAACTTACACATACTTTTACTTCCTTTCATATTCATCATTATAAGACCTTGTTCATGACCCCAATCTTAGTCTACTAGTGCAATGTACAAGTGAAGCCCCATAACCCCAAACATACTTAGTAAAATCCAAATGAGACCACAAACCTTAACATACAATTCATACATCCTCATAATAAGTAACGACAACTTCATTCATGTCAATACAGACCTTCATCATATAGTCATGTAGATCAACATAGCGCATATAAGGATAAGATCACATCACATAGATTCATACCATGCACATATTCATAATAAATAGAACACTTCTACAATATCATGCCTAAAAACATATTCATAACCATACACCTTAGAACACCTTCCTAGAACTTCCTAAGGAGCTAATTGTGCAATGTCTAGATGGGTTCATTACTTCTACCTATCCTAATTACCACCCTTAGGTTATCCTAGTTAGGGTACTTATCATTTACTTCCATTGTCCATTTTACCTTAGGAAAACTATAGCCTTAACCGACACTAAGACCATGGGTGCTAAACATGGAATTTGGTGTCATCCCCACACTCCAAAACGAGGGCATTTTACTTGCCAAGGTAAGACATATATCACGCTAGTATATTAGGTGATATCACTTGCTAGATCCTATGTGGCAAGCATAGTTTGTGGAACTTGGGGGCAATCATGGAAATATCACTCTACACCTTTTTTGGTTATGAGGCTATCTACCCCATGAGATTTATAGTAGACCTACCTTTCCACATTGGAAAGGTACACATACTCATATACAAGTTCACTCGGTGCTAAGCTAAGTTCCCTTTATTGAAAAACCCTTTATTAACATTTATTTATAAAACATAGACTTAGGAGAGTCATCCCCTCACATGCTTAGCTCATAGGTCATAGGTGAGAGTTCATCAACCTAATTCATGTGAGAAATTCTTTCATATGGACATAGCATATGCATTAGCACTATCTAGTTAAGGATACTCTTGAGCACATCTTTCAAGGCGCCATTACTGAGTAGAGCATAATTCATGTGTGTGTGTGTATACATATATGTGAGCAAACCTTTCACATAACACCTTAAGACCACACATGACCATACATTCATATTCATGCACATAGAAACCAAACATAGGAACTATCCTATCAAAGTACACATGTGCAATGCATAAACAAGGTCTCATACCCTTGTCCATACTAGTACGCCTATCAATTCATCCTATTAAGAAATACATAACATACTTCACATACAAATACTTTATATGCATAGTAATAGACACTAGTGAATATGAGAACAACCTTTCATTAGACACTATGAACATTTACTACATTGTAAGCATGCATAATGTGTGAGTGTGTGTACATTGGTCAACATGGTCACATAATGGCCATCAACAACACATTGAGGCTTCCACCTTCTTAAGACCACATTACACTTTCAAATATAGACAATACAACACGTTGAGCATACGAGACAAGTCAACTTCATATTACCCTTAAGACTTCTAGCTTTGGCAATTCATGAAATAACCTAGGGGTACATAGGTAAGGGATTATTAACCATTTTAATTCATCAATGAAAGCACCTACACTTTACCCTAACATGGATATACACATGCTTATACAATAGCCATTTATCCTAAATCACAACTAGAATTGGAAAGTAGGCATAAGCTTCACATAGTATCATCATAAGCACATATTCATATGTTCATCAATTTGACTTCAAGTCTATGGTCAACACATATATAATGACAATAAAGTAAACACCGCCACCATAAGAGGACCATACCACACAATTCCATACAAGGCTTCATCAAGTACAATACTATAAGAAAAGTAGAGGAGATAAGCATTCTTACCAATTTCTCACCATTTGATCATCATTGATCAATACACCTTATTTACCAAGAATTCATATATATAGGGCAGTATCTATATGTACTTTAATAATAAAAGAAACCATGTACAAGTTGCTATAAAGTCATGCTACCATCTAAGACAATATATCACATACATGGTAGAAAGTAGAGGGTTATAGGTCATCAAGAAACTTCCCTAGTTTAGTTCATCAATCATCTTGTATCATTAATATTCATTTAAGGCAGTAGCTAAAGAAATCATAGCCTAGATGAGATTCTACTACAATTATCAATAAGTTCGATATCACTTTGAACATACTTCATATTAGGAATTCATTGAAGAGCAACTTGCTTTAGTTAATCCTTCTCAAACTATCATGCATTGGTCCATATGTATAATCAATACACATCCTAGACAGTAGACCTAAGCATATTAACATACTCGAAATCCACTTTTATACAATTAGGGACTAATGTTACAGTGATCACACTTTACTACTTAATACCTTAGGACAAAACTAGATCAATCATGCTAATTCTTCTTTATTCTGATCATACGAGATTCCCATCCATAATTCATTCATATTATTAACCTAAAACAGTGGCTACAACCAAATTAACATATTCCAAAATCTTACAACAATCAACATGAAGCCAAACCTACAAAGATCACATAGAGACATGTATTAGTCATGTTCAAATCTTCATATAATGATCTACATGGATCCTTAATCATCAATTCAAGATTAATTCACGTAAATAACAGTAGGTATAACCACTTCAACGCAATAGAATCCCAATTCAATCGATAACAAGTCAAAATCACAAACGCCATGCAAGGACTAAATTGATTTAGGGAAGGAGCATTGGTTCATCATGAAATTGGAGTAAAATCACGTTCAAACCAATATATTAACATCAATTAATCATGATTTAACCATTTAAAACGTTTTTAGAAAGAACACATGGCTAGATAAGAAGAAGAACTTTGATCATGAAATCTCCTTTGAAACTTTAAGATTAACTCTCTAGATGGAAGGATAGCTAGAGATGAAGGGTAACAATAACTTTGTTTAGTTTAAAATCTATGAAACTTGGTGATTCATCCATGGAAATCCAAGCTCCAAGTTGTTCTTGAGCTTCACCAACAATGTGGTTTCTACGGAGAATATTTTTTTAGGGAAAGGTTTAATTTGTGTGTGTTGGTTTGGTAATAGGTTGATCACGTTTTTGATCACTTAAATACACCTAAAATCACCAACAAAATCATATGAGGTCAAGTTAGAACGTGGGGTGAATTTCCCATTCACCCCTTTAATGAAACAGTGCACAGGAAGTGGCACAAGGCCACCATCGACGGACCCAATCGACTAGCCTTCCTTTGGCTTCTGTCGATTGGTCCTTGGACAATTTTTGGGTTGAGACCTGCCCAAGCTAAGTATCAATCGATTAGACCTCAATTAAGGGCCGTTGGTCAACCAATTGGCCGTCGTTGGGTCCGTCGATTGACACCGCCAAGGCAGTGTCTCGAGCAGCCTTGTGTCCTTCTTGTGGGCCGTTTTTCGGGGCCCATTAGAAGTCGTACCCGGATGTTGCCAATTTAAATACAACCCTTAACAAGTTGTATACCTTCCACATAAGTTTCATCGAAAACAAACACCTGAAACTCGTCCAAATATGCAAGGTCAATCAAACACAAACATGCATGTCTCTAGGCTATCTTTCGAACGACTTGGATGTTGTTGGACGTTTGGCCTCCAAACTTCACAAAACTCCATATACTACCATTAAACATCATTATAACTCATTTTAAGACTTCATAAGCTCATTTCATTCAATTTTAAGCATGCGTAGACACATGAGGCACATAGGTGACTAGTCGTCGAACATTTTGTTCGACCCTTGACGTTTAACTTCCAAATCATCTCAAACTTTATAAATTGAATCTAAACCATATTATAAATCATTTTAGGACCTTAGAAGCTTAATAAAACAATGTTAGTCTCTAGACACCCTAAATCATTTTGGGGGTCTTACAATATCCCCCACTTGGGAACATTCGTACTCGAATGACACTTAGAACACTTAATCACAACAAGGACTTCAATGCATCATAGAGAAGTTCATCTTAATCATAACATCATAACATATAAGTTAATGAACCAGACCTACAAGGAACACAACTTCACATCATTTTAGCACTCAATGCTCACAAGCAAACCAAATATTCATTTACTCACTCTTTAATGCATCAAACACAAAGGCTCTTATCATGCTTATAGGAGGTACATACTTCTACAAATCACAACATTGTCATTACACTTCAATTAATTAAGAGATAATCTTTCAATACTACACATAGGAGATTACAACCTATACTCAAAAGCTATTTAAGCACTGATACTCCAATGTACATAGTCTTGAGTTCATTGAATCAACAAAGATCATTATTAGTTAGAACTAGTGCTATGAAGGTCATACTCAACCATACCATGCTTAGTTGTGTCCATGAAGGAATGTCCCTTTCCTCAAAACACTTACATGTATCATGAGTTCACACCTTAGAAAAGTACAAGGTCGATTTCCTCTTAAAATGAGAGATCCTTAACTTTTAAACCAAGACATGCTCATGTTTCCTTCCTAGTGAAGTCCAAATGGTAAGTCACACCAAGAACATCACAACAATTAGGAAGTCATTTCACAAAATTTCAAATTCTAACATAGCATTAGCCTTTACAGTAAGCATAATTTTGGAAAAACAATACAAATCATAGGCACACACATGAACACTTAGCTAAACATGCTTTCACCTTTCAAGAGTCGGCCTAAAATCATGCTTTCCAAACCATACAAGTCACAAAATTTTCAAGAGACTCAACATATTTTATTTTAAAGAGTATCAACGTTTCATTATAAGGCTAAACATTACACCTCACAAGTGACTAAAACCAAGTTTCTTACCTTATCTCATGAAGTCAAATTCTCAATTAACATGTTAAGATGCACCATACAAATGAGAAAACATGGATTTTATCAGAAATTCCCCTTATGCACTTTGGAATCTTAAAAATATTATAAAGGTAATGCCAATCAATACATACCAAACATATAAAGTTCATACTTTATGTAAGACTATATTAATGGACAAGTTCATCAAGACTTCATTAGATTCAAGTTCAAGCAAAATAGACGGACAAAGTAGAAATATCTATAACCTTACCATTTCATCAGCATCACCCACTTAGGGTAAACCCAATTAAGAGCAACTTAACCCAACCTGAAGAGGATCTTAACTTAACAACATTCATATTTCAACAATTACAAGTGATTACCATTTAGAAGGAATTTACAGTAAGTCAACATAGTAACACCAAGGTATTCTAAACCTTATTATTTTAGGCAAATCATCCTCAATCATCAAGTTAGATCATACCATTCAACCACATAAGGTTTTTATATCATACAATAGACAACAAGGTCATACAATAATAGGTGAAAACAACAAGTAGACTTAGCCATAAAAATTTTTCTTTTTCTTTAGATATTACAGTAAGGTGACTTCTAGGTCACTAAAAGCCACATCATCACCCTACCAACACAAGTATATCACCTTAACATCTAGGATCAAGTCTACACAGAGGACTCCAACCCATACTAGGAAACTTAGAAGGGACCACATTTATGCAAAGGGAAACATTGAACACTTTTATGCACATATTTTTAAGGTAGCATGCTTCGATAGGTAGTCACTACACATTTAAAGCTCAAATCATAATATTAAGCTACCAACACATAAAACCATACAGTAACTCATCATTTAAAAAGAAACTCATGTCAACTACATTGACTTCCAACATGCTTTAACCATATCATGGCACACATTCTTCAACATAACATGCTATTTCACATAAGTCTCATACATAGCCATAAAAGGCATCATAATATCAAAACATGTCAAAATTCCCCTTCAAACATACTCATTCAACCATAAGACCAAGATAAGCATTTAAACTCACCTTTTCGCCTTCAAGCATAGAGATACTATCTCATCCAAGCAATCACATCTAAAAGACCACCGGAAAAGAAAATATAAGAGAGAGATCTTATAGATTTAAGTTCTATGGCACGGTATGAGAATAATGAAGAAGGTAAACTCTATCGTCCTACAACCTCTCGTACCATTTTATGTGTCACGACTCACCACCAATGCTATGAGACTCTACTAGACGTGGCAATATGAGACTTTTAGAACCTAAAACCACTTTATAAATCTCATGCTCTGATACCACATTTTTCAAATTCGGAGAGCACCCCCTAGAAGTAACATGGCTTACTTGACCTCTCGTAGGTCTTATAAAAGCCCATAGTTATCATTCATCGCATTGGCATAGTAAATTTAGCGGAAAATTTAAAACTTTCATAGCACATCATATGCTAGAAACTTTACTTCGTATATTTATAATATCGTAATACACACTTAGACCTTAAGTCTCTTTACCATCTTAGATTCAACAACATTAGTGTACATTAGGGACACGACCCGTAAGACAAATTACATAACTATACAATATTTCAACATTTTACAGTGAAGACATAAGTAGGAGATTCTTGAACTTAAGGATTCCTTTCATTGAGCTTGGGAATCATCTCTCAAGCTCTTCACCATTCAAGACATCCTTTAAGCATCCATTACCTACACTTTGTGCAAAAAGTAGAGAGGAATGGGATTAGTACAAGAATGCACTAAGTATATCGACCATGCAAAAACCTGCATTTAAAAGGGACATTTTCTTGAAATCATACTTCATGCCTCTTTGAGTAAATCTTCATAAAACCTTTATCCAATAGCATTTATATCAATCATATACATCATATCAGCATATTCAAAGGCCAAACATCATGGAAAATCACATATAGAATTTAAGTCCCATTTGAGGGCACTTTACAATGAGCTCATTCTCCTTAACAGTGAACTCATTCTTTTAATTCATTCACTTCCCAAGTAATCCTTTAGTGATACTTGGTGCAATGCATCACCTTAGGACCCCAACAAAAACCATACATACAACTTACACAAGCCTACACATATCATCATAGAAGTATAGCCTATTACAAGACACATTCAAGTCAAGAATATAGGTCATTACAGTAAGCTACCTCAACTTACACATACTTTTACTTCCTTTCATATTCATCATTATAAGACCTTGTTCATGACCTCAATCTTAGTCTACTAGTGCAATGTACATGTGAAGCCCCATAACCCCAAACATACTTAGTAAAATCCAAATGAGACAACAAACCTTAACATACAATTCATACATCCTTATAATAAGTAAAGACAACTTCATTCATGTCAATACAAGACCTTCATCATATAGTCATTTAGATCAACATAGTGCATATAAGGATAAGATCACATCATATAGATTCATACCATGCACATATTCATAATAAATAGACCACTTCTACAATATCATGCCTAAAAATATATTCATAACCATACACCTTAGAACACCTTCCAAGAACTTCCTAATGAGCTACTTGTGCAATGTCTAGATGGGTTCATTACTTCCACCTATCCTAAGTAACCACACTTAGGTTATCCTACTTAGGGTCCTTATAATTTACTTCCATTGTCCATTTTACCTTACGGAAACTATAGCCTTAACTGACACTAAGACAATGGGTGCTAAACATGGAATTTGGTGTCATCCTCTCACACCAAAAAGAGGGCATCTTACTTGCCAAGGTAAGACATATATCATGTTAGCATATTAGGTGATATCACTTGCTAGATCCTATGTGGCAAGCATAGTTTATGGAACTTGGGGGCAATCATGGAAATATCACTCTACACCCTTTTTGGGTTATGAGGCTATCCATCCCATGAGATTTATAGTAGACCTACCTTTCCACATTGGAAAGGGACACACACTCATATACAAGTTCACTCGGTGCTAAGCTAAGTTCCCTTTATTGAAAAAGCCTTTATTAAAATTTATTTAAAAAAGATAGACTTAGGAGAGTCATCCCCTCATATGCTTAGCTCATAGGTCATAGATGAGAGTTCATCAACCTAATTAATGTGAGAAATGCTTTCACATGGACATAGGATATGTATTAGCTCTATCTAGTTAAGGATAAACTTGAGCACATCTTTAAAGGTTCCATTATTGACTAGATCATCATTCATGTGTGTGTGTGTATACATATTTGTGAGCAAACCTTTCACATAAAACCTTAAGACCACACATGACCATACATTCATATTCATGCTCATAGAAACCAAACCTAGGAACTATCCTATCAAGGTACACATGTGCAATGCATAAACAAGGTCCCATACCCTTGCCCATACTAGTACACCTATCAAGTCATCCTATTAATAAATACATAACATACTTCACATACATATACTATACATGCATAGTAGTAGACACTAGTGAATATGAGAACAACCTTTCATTAGACACTATGAACATTTACTACATTGTAAGCATGCATAATGCGTGAGTGTGTGTGTACATTGGTCAACATGATCATATAATGGCCATCAACAACACATTGAGGCAGCCACCCTCTTAAGACCACATTACACTTTCAAATATAGACCATACAACACATTTAGCATAGGAGATAAGTTAACTTCATATTACACTTAAGACTCCTAGCTTTGGTAATTCATGTATTCACCTAGGGGTACATAGGTAGGGGATTATTAACCATTTTAATTCATCAATGGCAGAACCTACACTTTACCCTAACATGGATATACACATGCTTATACAATAGCCATTTGACCTAAGTCACAACTAGAATTGGAAAGTAGGCATAAGCTTCACATAGTATCATCATAGGCACATATTCATATGTTCATCAATTTGCCTTCAAGGCTATGGTCAACACATATATAATGACTATAAATTAAACACCGCCACCATAAGTGGACCATACCACAAAATGTCATACAAGGATTCATCAACTATAGTACTATAAGGAAAGTAGAGGAGATAAGCATTCTTACCAATTTCTCACCCTTTGATCATTATTGATCAGTACACCTTATTTAACAACAATTCATTTATATAGGGCAGTAGCTATATATACTGTAATCATAAAACAAACCACGTACAAGTTGCTACAAAGTCATGCTACCATCTAAGACAATATATCACATACATGGTAGAAAGTAGAGGGTTATAGGTCATCAAGTAACTTCCCTAGTTTAGTTCATCAATCATCTTGTATCATTAATATTCATTTAAGGCAGTATCTAAATAAATCATAGCCTAGATGAGATCCTACTAAAATTACCAATAAGTTCGAGATCACTATGAACATACTTCATATTAGGAATTCATGGAAGAGGAACTTGCTTTAGTTAATCCTATTCAAACAATCATGTGTTTGTACCATATCATATAATCAATACACATCCTAGACAGTAGACCTAAGCCTATTAACATACTCGAAATCCACTTTTATACAATTAAGGACCAACGTTAGAGTGATCACACTTTACTACTTAATCGCTTAGGAGAAAACTAGATCAATCATGCTAATTCTTCTTTATTCTGATCATACAAGATTCCCATCCATAATTCATTCTTATTATTAACCTAAAATAGTGGCTACAACAAAATTAACATATTCCAAAATCTTACAACAATCAACATGAACCCAAACCTACAGTGATCACATAAAGGCATGTATTAGTCATGTTCAAATCTTCATATAATAATCCACATGGATCCTTCATCATCAATTCAACATTAATTCACGTAAATAACAGTAGGTATAACCACTTAAAAAAATAGAATCACAATTCAATCGATAACAAGTCAAAAACACAAAGCCCATGCACGGGCTAAATTGATTTACGGAAGGAGCATGGGTTCATCATGCAATTGGAGTAAAATCACGTTCAAACCAATACATTAATATCATCTTGATTTAACCATTTACAAAGTTTTTAGAAAGAACCCATTGCTAGATTGAAGAAGAAGAACTTTGATCATGAAATCTCCTTTGAAACTTTGAGATTAACTCTCTAGATGGAAGGATAACGAGAGATGAAAGATCACCATACCTTTGTCTAGTTGAAAACCTATAATACTTGATGATTAATCAATGGAAATCCATGATCCAAGATTTTCTTGAGCTTCACCAACAATGGTCGCTTCTAGGGAGAATATTTTTGGAGGGAAAGGTTTAATTTGTGTGAGTTGGTTTGGGAATAGGTTGATCAAGTTTTTTATCACTTAAATACTCCCAAACATCACCAACTAAATCATGTGGGGTATGTTTAGCATGTGGGGTGAATTTCCCATTTACCTCTTTAATGAAACACCGCATAGGCAGTGGCACCAGGCCACCATCGACGGACCCAATCGAATGGCCGTTGGTCAATCCACTGGCCGTCCTTTGGCTTCCGTCAATTGGTCCTTGGACAATTTTTGGGTTGAGACCTCAATATAAGTATCAATCGACGAGACCTCACTTACGGGCCGTTGGTCAACAAACTGGCCATCGTTTGGTCCGTTGGTTGACACTGCCAAGGCAGTATCTCGACCAGCCTTGGGTCAATCTTGTTGGCCCTTTTGCGGGGACCTTTAGAAGTCATAACCGGACGTTTCCAATATAAATACAAACCTTAATAATTTGTAGACCTTCCATATAAGTTAACCCAATACAAACATCTACAACTTGTCCAAACATGCAAGGACCCATCAAGACACACACATGCATGGCACTAGGCTATCTTTCGAACATTTTGGTCGTTGTTGGACGTTTGGCCTCTAAACTTCACGAAACTCTATATACTACCATTAAAAATCATTATAAATCATTTGAAGACTTAATAAGCTCATTTCATACAATTTTAAGCATGCATAGACACATGAGGCACATAGGTGAATAGTCATCGAATATTTTGGTCGACCCTTGACGTTTAACTCTCAAATCGCCTAAACATTTAGGCATTGCCTCTAAACCATATTATAAGTCATTTTAGGACCTTATAACCTTAATAAAACCATGCTATATTCTAGACACCCTAACTCATTTTGGGGGTCTTACACTGCCTCAACCGAAAGTTTAATAAAAATGACGGGATTTGGCCCTGCGACGCGCAGCCCCTTTATCAGAATTGTTAAAGTCATATTTTTGGTAATTTAACTTTTAAAAAAACCCATTTAAGTGGAGGGTATTTTTGTTAATTAATAGTATGACTATATATGGATATTAGGTCAATATTAGACCAATTTTACACGTCAAAATTAGATTCAAACAAGTTTTCTCTCATCTCTCTCAAGAACGCTCTCTTTTCCAAAACGCATTGAAGAACAAGAAGATGTTAAGGAAGAAAATGAAGACTTCAAGTTTTTCATCCAATTTTCGTGGATTCTTCATCAATAAGGTAAGGGTTTTTCACTATTTTGATTCCATTCCCCAAGAGGTCCTTTCAAAGATAAGTTTTCAATACATTTAATTCTAGGGTTTTTACTCTACAAAACAGATTTTCTTCCTAACCCTATATTTATGATTTTCAATGAAAAGTAAGTGTTTTCTATGGTCTATTTCACACGAATTGATGAGTATGTTGTTAGTTATGTTTGAATTTTGGGTGAAGCATGTTCTTATCTAGATGATGGTTTTCTATGGTTATTTCTACTACTTGAGTACATGAAAACGTAGGGATTGGAATTAAGACTAGAATGAACTCTTAAATGACCCTTTTCCCTTATCCTAAATTATGTATGATCTTGTATATGATTGGAAGAGTTTTTATTAACTATGCTATTGAGTATTTTCCCTATGTTATGGTTATGAATGTTGTAAGTTGAACGTAAGAGCTTGATAAGGTTCTTGGAAGTGAGAGGTAAGTCTTCTAAAGTCATGATTACTTAATGTTGGTTATGCTAACCAATAAATAATGTTAGAATGCTATTGATTTATGTATGATGTTGCTATGTATATATGTTGGGCTATGAACATGTTAATTGTGAGATCATGATAAGAATAAAATAATGCAAGTTATGATATTCTCTTGTATGCTTTACACAAGGTGATTATGATGTGTTAATGTCACACACGAGGGGTTGCGATGAAAGGAAATTCTCATCTACTCCTAAAGAGCTCATGATCAGGTTTATACAAGGAGTTAATCTCCTATGACCTATGATAAATTATGGTAAAAGACAACTTAAAGGTTATTAAAGAAAGGGACTTCAGCTAAGCACCGATTAACTAGATGTGAGAGGTGTCCCTTCCCTAGTTGGAAGGCTGGTCACAATGACTCTCATGAGATTGAGGCTGCCATGTAATGTGGAACTATGGGTCTCTAATAAATCTCCTAGTTCTTGTACTATGTTTCCACCATAGGATACTAGCTAGTGGATCCACCTAGAAAGCTATGTCTTTTTTGGTTCTACTTTTGGCCGGTAGACCACCTTTTTTCAGTGTGGGGTTTTATGACACCGTATTCCATGTTTAGCTCACACGGTCTATGTCGATTAAGGTGAATGTTCCCTCATGTAAAATGAAAGAGAAGTAAATGAACGTTGACTAGAGTGACTTGAAGAGTCTACTTAGTATAGGTAGGGGTAAGGGACTCTACCTAGAAATTGCACAAGTTGACTCTAAGGGAAGTCCTAGGAGATTGTTCTTATGTAATAAGATAACGTGAAAGATATATGTCTATGATACATGATGTTACTCTTATATGAATGTTGGTCATTATGATGAATATGTTATTGGGTTATATTTTTATATGAAGTGATGACTACATATGTTACCAGTTACATGAAGCAAAGCTTTACTTATGGTCTCCTATCTTATCTACTTGGTTATGTGGGGTTATGGGGCTTTACATGACCATTGCACTTGTAGATTGGGGATGAGATCATTGGTAAGTGTTGGTAGGTTATGTTATATGATATTTTGAATATGAAATGTTAACGTGACTCTATGATAATGTGTCTTTGATTATGATAACTATTTAAGTGATGGAATCCTAAACTTGTATATGTTATATGGTATGTGCATTGAAGACTTTCATATGACTTAGCATGTTTTTTAAAGAGATGATAAATGATCCTTTTCATGCACGTCCTTAAGTGTTATGTGCATATACACATATTTAGTAAATGTGACGTACTAACCCCATTACTCTATATTACTATAATTGTAGGTTCCGGCCATTGAAGTTTAAGGAGGTCGATTTAAAGAAGCTTGGAACTCTTTCTCCAAGTCTTTGTAGGTCTTCATGTTCAGGGATGCTATCCTTTTAACATTCTAGCTTATTAAGATTTTTAGTAGTTTTAAGAATACGATACTTCCATTATGTTCCTTGGATTCTTTTGTACTAAGGCCTATATGGAATATTGACTACATATTGGCTAAGTCTAGATTTGCACTCTGTAGATGGTTTTATATATATGAGACAAATTTTTAGAATATCGTCTGTCTTTTTGAATGTTCAGTATGAACTCTAAGTATACTTCAAATGGAATGTAAATGTTTTAAATTATCCGCAATTTTTACTGATCACATGTTATGACGTATGCTAAGGGCTTGTCTGAGTCCTCTGAGAGGAAGACGATGCCCGTCTGATCTAGGGTATACTCTCTGGGTGTGACACTTAAGGTTAGTCCTTGGGGAGTCATAAGCAGCCATTTTGACCCTAAACATGTCCTTCTAGGTGTTAGGGTTATCCCCACTGACTTTAGACTCCAAACAACACATAAAAACAAGGCAAACATACAATGACACACTAGCACAATAAAGACTAGTTTCCGAATGTCTTTGTGGACCTATAACGTTTCACCTCAAACATCATAAAAAAACTACTAAAAGTTGTTTATCACCTTATAAATAATTTTTTAACTCTTAAAACTCATGTGAGGTTCTTGTTTATCCTAGTTCATTTTGAGGGTCGTTACAATTTCAGCCACTTGGGAACATCGTCCCTCGAATGACACTTAAAACACTTCAAAAGAATCAGTGAACCCACTAGTGGCAAACAGTAAAAAACCTCATAGTTAATGCACCAAACCTAAAAGGAACACCAACTTCATAGAATTATAAACTTAATGCAACAGAAGCAAGTAGGAACTACATCCAAAAATTCATAGTGCACACAAGCTTCATCATACTCATAGCCATTTAGAGGAACTTCTTTATCCAACTTATGGCATGCTCATAAGGCCCAACATTCAATAACTTTCAAATGCACAAATCGACATGATTAACATTTCAACTCATGAGTCAGTTAAGTAACTCATACTAAATGCACATAAATCAGGAGAAATGCAAGTCAACAAAATCTTTATCATTTAGTCATAATACCTTCAAGGACTTACATAACATCACCATGTTAAGTTATGTTCAAGGAGGAATTTTCTTCTCCTTGATATACTAATATGTCATTATTAAGTTCATATACAAGCATTTCACGAAGGACAATTAATTTTATGGAGAAATTCGCATCTTTTAACCAAAACATAAACATACTTCCTTTCTCATGAAGTCAAAATTTTAGATCAGACCAAACACATCACAACATTAAGAAGTTATTTCACAAAATTTCAATTTCTTGCATAACTCTAGTATTCATGAACACTCATTATTTAGGTTTTTTATTACAATTCATAGGCACAAACCAATGATATTTGTTACATAGACCATCACTTATCAAGAGTGAGACTATATTAACACTTCCCAAATCCAAAATCACATAATCATAGAGGAAATTCATTTTTTTCTTATTTAAAAAAGCTCATCACGTCAAAAGGGGCAAAAATATCATTACATCAAAAGTGTAACCAAGCATGTTCATTAAACCAACTCATGAAGTTAAATATGCATTTACCATGATAAGATGCACCACAACATGAGAGATATGTAATTTTTTTGAAAAATTATTTTTCATGTAATAAGAATCTTTCAAAACATGCATAACATTCTGTCATCTAGGACATACATTACATATGGAGACCATGCAACTGATACTCATATACAAGACTCTAAGACATGAAAAATCTACTAGGAACTCTTTGGTCTCAAGCATGAGTTAGAATAGAAGGAAAATATAAGGATATCAATAACCTTACTACTCAACTCATCACACCCACATAGGGTAAACCCATCTAAGAACAACTTATCTCACCCGAGAGGACATTAACATACTAAACTTACTATTGAAGCCCAACATTCCCCTTATTGGGATCAAATTTATGTAAAACCTTTTTAAAGATCACCTCCTACCACTCTAAAGAAGTAACCATTCCTCACTAAATCTTTACTATACTCCACTAGTGAGGATTTAATGAATCAAAAAATGAGTATCTATGCCACTCAACCTCATATCTATCACCCAAAGTGGTTCTCAACATGGAGAAACTCAAGAAAGTTCAATGCAAAAATATTAAGGGCACTGCAAACCTGATAATATAGGCTCATTATCCCTCATTCAGGGCATTCTCAATAACCTCTTTATCACATCATGCCCTTGTCATAAGACTTCGTGTTATTTTTCCCAAGTAACCATGACTATGTATTATCTAAGAACTCTCTTCAAATGACCATACTTAAGATCAAACATAAAAGACAACTAACATTTTTAGAGTTGATCAAAATCTATTCTCTTGTCCTTCCAATGAACTAAGGGGTACATTCAACCCTCAAAGTCAACCTTAGAGAAAAACATAATCCCAACTTATAGAATAAAACCCCTTCTTATCTTCATAGTATAATACTACACAAGGACTCCCATCCTCACATGGACAACTCTGAAGCATTACTCATATACAAAGGCAACTTTCTACTATTACTATATGCATATCACATTCCTCCAAAACTCCTCAAGTCTACACCATAACTTTCTACTATCATTGTTCATAACCATAAATTAACTTATCATCTCATAAAGGATTTAATTTAGCAATAACAATAATTAACATGCTATAACCACATCACAACACAACTTCTCAATAAAAGGTTTCGAATCTCATAGGTCACATATAGCTATAATTGGCATCACAACAATATCTTCTAAATCCACCTTCACATATACTTGTCTAGTCACAAAACCATGATCAGCATCAAAACTCACTTTTTTCTCCCTTAAGCCTTAAGACATCACGCTTCCAAGCAATCACATCTAAAAGATAACCGAAAAAGATAAATAAGAGAGTGATGATATAGAATTAATATCTATGGCACGACACAAGAGTAATGAAGAAAGTGAAACTTCTATCGTCCTATAGAATCTCGCTCATAGATGTGTCGCGACTCACGCCGATGAACAATACTCTACTAGACGTGGAAATATGAGACTTTGAATCCTAAGACTATTTCATAACCTTATATTTTGATAACAAGTTTGTAATGACCCGAGAGTACTACCTAGGCGTCACACGTGTCTACCTATGTATGTAGGAGAATAGGCATGGGTGAATAGACGGGGCATCGATACCTCCATCGATGAAGACTTATACATTTTGAATAAAAGTCCATTTTGGAAAGTCTAAGTCGCAAACGACGACTGCACAATACGGTGGGGGTCCTGGCTGTCATTTGACCTACGACCCATTGGTCGGGGGTTCGTAGGTTAGGGCCACTGTTTCACTGTTAAGTTTTAGTTGGGTAAATTCATTAAGTTAGATATTTAGGGGTTTACTTAGTTATTAGGGGTTGGTTAATTAAGTTAGTTAAATGACTATATAAACTACCCTAAACCTAAAACCTCACTTAACTCTCATAATTCTCAAAACCCAATTGCTCTTCCTTCTCTCTTCTTTCTCTCTCGCAAAGAAATTCCATAGAATACCAAGGTCAGGAGGATTCTAGGGATGCAAAGATCAAGTTTTCTCCAACATCCTTCATCAATTATAAAGGTATTGGAACCTTTCACCTTTGGGATTCCTTTCCCCAAATTGTTCTTCCAAAATTAATTTCAAAAAGTTGAGTTTCATGTGGGTTTCCTTCCAATACGAAATTGATCTTGTGAATTCATTTCTTTATGATTCATTTTAATTATTATGAGTAGATTAACATGTATTATGATTCAATTATGCTACTTCTTGATGAATTTACCTAGTTTGTGGAAGATTTCCTTTTCCCCTTAACCCTAGATTGTGATCTTGAATTGAATTATCTAGTATTTATACAATTCACTTGGTTAATGTGTGAATTACTATTTGATGTTTTCATTATGACAATTTATGAGTGAATTGGGATTGTATTATGGTAAGACCATGATGATGGCTTTGGAAGAGGAAGAGGTATGACTTTGTGATATTCAAACCTTAAATCTATTGTGATGACTTATACCTAATGATTGTGATTCAATTGAAGTATGTTTGTTGTGATTGCATTGATTAGGATGGTATGATGTTGATTTTAGAATGTCTTATCTTATGAATTGTGAGATCATGTTAAGGTTGTAATGATTTAATGATGATTTTGATTCATTTGTGTGCTACTATGATATGCTATATGGTGTTGATCTCACTATAAGAAATGTATTGAAAGGTGATTCTCATACAATTCCTAATGATCTAATTATGATGTTATACAAGGAGTAGTCTCCTACGAACTAAACTATGTTATGATTATTAATGAAATACAATTGAAAAAGCGACTCTAGCTTAGCACCGCGTGAAATAGATGTGAGGGGTGACACCTTCCCAAAGAGGGAAGGTAGGGTTAATCATTATACTCAAAGATATTGGAGACTATAATGGGATGTACATAAATAGGGTCCCAACTACATCTCCTAGTTCTTTAACTATGTTGCCCCCATAGGAATACTAGCTAGTGGATCCACATAGATTCTATGTTCATGTTTTGGTACTACCTTGGCAAGTAGTCCGCCTTATTTCGGTGTAGGGTTCCATGACACCGGATTCCACATTAGCTCATGTGGTGTATGTTGGTTAAGGCAAGATGTTCCCAAAAGTTAAAATGAATTAATGAAGTGAACTCTAACAAGGATGACCTAAGGGGTTTAGCTTAGTCGAGGTAGGGGTATGAGACTCTACCTATACATTGCACTAGTTAGACTTGAGGGAAGTCTTAGAAGGATGTTCTTATGTATGTATATGCTTACAAATGTAAAGGATATGTATATGATGAATTTACGTGTTAATGACATTATGTGATGTTGGTTTCACTTATGAACATGTGTTTGGTCTCCATTGCTAAAGTATGATGTTTTGTACTCATAAGGAAATAGTATGTGAAGTTGGGCATTTTCTTGTGGTTTTTTTTGGATTTACTTGGTTGAGTGAGGTTATGGGGCCTTGCATATTCATTGCACTAGTAGATTTAATGAGGGTTCATAAGTAATGGTCTAGATTTGGTTATGATGTTATGAACTCCTATACATGCTTGTTGATGTTATAACTTGATGATAGAGTTGTCTTCATTATATGCTAAATTATGTTTATATGCATGTTGATTTGACTTTGTATTGTTGGTCTTCTGTTGGATATGATATTGTATTGAGGATTATGTTGTTATTGGTTTATATGATTCTTAATTGTGCATAAAAGTGGGATTTTAAAGTAAGTTTGCATATCTTCAAAAATTGTCCCTTTCAAAGCATGGTTTCTATGTTGTATGTTCATATGGTCTTATAATTAGTGCAAGTGATGTGCTAACCCCATTTTCTCCCTTTTCCCCAACATTTTAGATTCTGGTCGTTGATGAGGTTGAGACCATTTGAAGAAGACTTGGATCCTCATTCTCCAAGTTAGGTAGGTCGTCACCACTTCGAGGGCAATGCCACTTTCTAGCATTGGATGTTGATTAGTCTTAAATACACATTGTTAATTTCCTTTGATTTGAGTACTGAAGATTGTATAGCCTATATGTGGCTTTTATTGCATTGATGAATGGCCTATGCCCTATTGTTATACTCTTGTTTAGATTGTTATGCGATGATACATCTGTTTTAAGACTATATTGTACCTTATATATATATATATATATATATATATATATATATATATTATATATATATATATATTTGTGTGTGTGTGTGTGTGTATTTGCACGCGCGCGCGCGCACCATAACCGTAAAAGAATGTGTAATCTTCTTATACGAAGGGTCTAAGTATACTCGATATGAATATATTATGTGTATGCGAGAGGTCAATGTAAACCTCATGATTGATATATAAGAAAATTTTTAAATTTTCCACATTTTAGCCTATGAATGTAATGATGTATGATAAGAGGATAGTCTTAGTCCCCTTCGAGAACGATGATGCCGGTTACATATGAGAGGTGCTCCCCGGATGTAATGATACTCAATGCACATTTAAGGGACCCATCCTTCTTCTTCAAAAATAATACCGGAGCACCCCATTGAGAAATACTAGGTCTAATGAAGCCTTTTTCTAGTAAGTCTTTGAGTTGGGCCTTCAACTCTTTCGATTCTCCTGGATCCATCCGATAAGGAGGAATTAAAATGGGGTTGGTATCCGGTACATGTCAATACCAAAATCAATTTCCCGTTCGATAGGGATTCCATGAAGATCATTAGGAAATACCTCAAAAATTCCCTTACTACGAGGACTAACTCAATTGGGGAATTTTCGGAGTCTAAATCTTTGACTCTTACGATATGATATAAACACTCTTTTGAGATCATCCTACAAGACTTTAGACAAGAAATAATACGACCTCTAGAAATAGAATTTCCCACTTTCCACTCTAATACCACTTCATTAGGAAAATTGAACTTGACGTTTCTTGTCCTACAATCTATGGAAGCAAAAAAATCATGCAACCAATCCATTCCCAAAATTACATCAAAATAAACCATATCAAGTTCTACTAATTCAACATGTGTGACTATATTGGGTAACACTATAGGAAAATTTCTATGTACCCTCTTTGCAACCACTAAATCACCTATCGGTGTAGTTACCATAAAAGGTTCATTTAGGACATCAGGCAAAATATAAAACTTTCTAGATATCAAAGGTTTAACAAAATATAATGTAGCACCCGTATCAAGTAAAGCATATACATTAATAGAGAAGACTTGTAACATACCGGTCACCACATAAGCAGAACACTCTTGTTCACCCCTAGAGCGAAGAGCATAAAAGTTATTCTTTCTTGGAGCATAACCATTAAAACCACTAGATTGAGCTTTCCCACTCGCCTTATCTTTACCCTTCGCATTAGGGCAATCCTTAACCTTGTGGACGCACTTGCCACACTAAAAGCAATTGTCTTTCCAAACTAGGCACTCACAAAAATGCTTCTTACCACACTTTCAACAACTTGGATTCTTCATTGGTGAACTATTGCCTCTTCCCTTTTGAGACTTAGGGTAATAAACCCTATCATCACGATACTTGGAAAATTTTGAAGGAACTTGATTGGAGAACCTCTTCTTTAAATTAGCCTTGTCTTGAATTTCCAACCTCCCCTTAGAAGAACCACCTTCATAAGCCTTGTTTTTGTTGGCCTACCTATTCTTTCACCTTAGTCTACTTTCTTCCACTTGTTGAGCATGAACCATTAGACGAGAGATATTCATATTACCATGAACCATTGACGAAGGTTCATAAATTCTTCCACTTTAGCTTCCCTCAACTCTCTAGGAAAGAACCTATCAAGGAAGGACTTCTTTAAAATCTCCCAAGTCACATGACCACCTCTTAGTACCCTATTATCTCTCCATTGTGTGTACCAAGTTTGGGCCACATATTTGAGTTGATAAGCCGGAAAATTGGCCTTCTAAATTGAGGTCACACCTATATCATAGAGAATCTTATATACCTCATCAAGGAAATATTGAGGGTCTTCATCTGCTTTTGAACCGAAAAACAAAAGTGGGTTCATCCTAGTAAAGTCTCTACAACGAGAGGTCATAATGCTAGCATGTTGAGGCACTCGAGGTCAAACTTTCTTATTCACATGGGTCGTCATAGCTTGGACTTGTGAAGTGACAACATTTGCTTGAAAGGTAGAGTCTTAAGCCAAATTGAGAAAAGCTGCCCTTATCTCTACATCGGTCATCGGTGGAGGAACAATCGGAACTTGATCACCCATAGAAACTTCTTCAAGTGGAGGCACTTGGTTTCCATGAGCCCCCACATTATCCATCTCTTCCTCGGCCCTTCTAGTAGCTGCTCTTAGAGTATTCATACCTATAACCACGATAAAAGGTTTAGGTGAAAGCACATCATAAGACTCTAGAGGCATGACATAGGAGTACAAGAAGAAGAGAGTTTCCTAAGCATCACATATCTTTTCTTTCAAAAGTGTGGTGCGCTTCACAATTATGAATAAGAATCTACATAGACGTTGTTCAATAAGACATCGACCCTAAAGAAATTCAACCTCATGCTCTAATACAAAAATGTTTTTAAATCTGAGGAGCACCTCTAGACGCAACCAGCCTCATTATCCTTGGAGAGGACTAATACTATCCTCTTAGCATTCATCATTACATATTATTAGTTAAAAAGTGCGGAAAATTAAAACTTTTCCTCTACATCTACTTCATGAGGTTAACAAAAGCCTCTCGCTTACATATAATATATACATAGGGAGTTTACTTAGACTCCTCGCATAGGAAGCTTACATAGGTTTCTACTTTTATTTCACATATACAATATACAGAATATAGACTCTACTAGAAATGTATCATATAAAACTATCTAAGTTGGAATGGAACTATTCAGGCATAGCCCTTGCACAAATGTATAATTGCCACTTAGGGCTTACAACAATGTCTTGAACAATAAGATTCAAAGGAATGTCATTATATTATAGCAAGTCACATAGGTAGAATAGGAAAAGGCACAATCCTTGGATCTTGAGCTCATACCACACTTAGATAAATGATCTGAGCCTTCTTGCAAATTGGCCAGGAAACTATCAACGACCGAAACCAAAAATGTTTGGGAAAAAGGGAGAAATAGGTATTAGTACATAACTTGTACTAAGTATGACTTTATGCGCATAAAAAATTTAAAGATATTCAAGGAAGGGACCATTCCTTTAGAAAACATGATAAGTCATTTAGAAAGTCTCAGTACACATACAAGATAAGGATCACAACAATATAAGACATGTTCATAACAAAAGGTAACATCAATATAATGTCATATCACCAATTAATTTTCAATAGTATACAAAACCATTACCAACAGTCCCATCCCAAGCGTACAAGTGCAATACTTATGTGAAGTACCATAACCCACATAATCAAGTAAACAATATATTAGATCATAAGTAATGCTTTGCTTCATACCACATATTCTCATAGATATTCTTCACCACATATAGCTACTTAAAACAATAGCATATTCATTAACATAGTCCACATTATATAAGAGTATCATCATATAACGCCAACATTTCATTATACAAGATATCATAATACATTAGACCATCTCCTAGGAATCCTTTAAGAGTTTACTTGTGCAATGTCTAGGTAAAGTCCCATAACCCTACCTTGTAACATTCCAGAAAATGTACTTGTCTAGTGAAGAGTATATTAGGCTTTAAGAATATGTATTGGGGTACATAGAAATATTGGGCATGTTAGAGAATATTGGCTTAAGGGTGTTAGCCAATGTCTACACAAGTAAATTAAAATATACGTCGATGTACAATACTCCAATCCAAGCTTGTTTAGAAATTGTACCTGCAATGAAGACCCTAAGCTAAAATAACTATATTCTTCATATACCCTCATTAGGTACTAGGCATCCAAGTGTCAAGCTTAGGTACAAAAGCACATAATCATTTAAAATGATAATGTAGATTAAGTAGTGCCCAAAGACATATTGAGGATCCTTAGACAATGAGTGAACTTTGCAAATGAACTTTCTAGAGGGATCAATTAGGAAAGTGCACAGAAAAACATGTGCAAGCACATGTGCAACCGTCTGAGAGACCAAGCTAACTGATTCGGGTAGAGCGGTAAGAGGACAGACACGCGTTCGAGTCAATCTACACGGGGACAAGATCCCTAAACGGTCCTAAGCTCTAACTAACTAACCTTGGACTAATCAAAATAACTAACTCTTGGACCCGACAACCTAAGACACTAACCGAGTAACTAACTAAAGAAACATCCTAGTACCTAACCTAGGATGGACCAAAGAGTTAGTTATGGTCCTAACAACTTAGGTGTATTTTAGTAATCACCCTAGGCTACTTAATTAATTAAATTAGAAACTTCATTAATTAATTTAAATGGTCAAAACCGAAACCCTTAAGCAATTTCCAGATTTCGGTTAAGTCAAGTGTTCTCCAATCTTTAGTCAATTTAGGAGGGACGTTTTGGTATTTAACTATTGATTTATTTAATTAAGTTCTTTATCCTAAGTTGAATTAGTCATATTACATTCCTAAAGACTTAGACTCACGTTATTCATCAGTAAACTCTACGACTAAAAATAGTGAACAACTAAGAAAACCTTAGGCGATTTCAAGGCGGTTCTTCAAGATTTTCATGAAAAGTGCAAAGTGATTGTCGTAGATTCAATTCTACAGTAAGGTATGAGTTTTCTGTCTTGGATTTCTTTCTCCAAGAGGCTTTTCAACGTTTTTGAATGCATGAATCTGAAACTAGGGTTGTCCCTAATGAATCGCATGTTCACCTCTTTACTTCTCCCGATTTCCAATTCTTGTAGTATGCATAATGTAAATCTCGAGAATGTTGTTGGTATGTGGTGCTAACTGATCATTATGTGTATGTTTCTGTGATTTATAAACCTACATGTTAGAACCGCATACTTATGGTATTATTTACATGAGATGATAAATGTTGTAATGCCTACTTATGTTCGAGAAGAAGAAATTGTTATAAGTTGTTCATTGAATTGTTCATATAGGCTAATCAAAGGTTAAAATTTGGCTTGATAACATGATGAGATTACTATAATGTATTCATGAAATAATTGACTTGGCTAGTGATAATATCATAGTTTGATTTATGCCAATAAGTTGGCCAGCAATATTATTTCAAAAATATGTAAAGCCATACCAATCTTAACTCAATGAACTCATAACATAGGGTATGCAAATAATTGGGACAGTCCCAACATACCCTCTCCACACGAACTTGTGAATATAATAGCATCAGGAATTGTTTAAGACTATCAACTAACGTTGAACAAGATAATGTGAGTAATGAAATAACTAAAAGCTTATAAGTTATTAAATTGATCTAATATAGAGTGTTAAAGGAAGTGAGACAGACCTCACTTATACTTAAACAATTATGTCAAAGATACTCAAATAAGAGGGTGCTAAAAGTCATGGGACAAGTCTCACTCGCACCATGATAATAATGTAAGATATAAGTTCATATTCATCAAGTATAGAAAGGGATGACTAGTCATCCATTGAGCTAAGTATACCTCATACTAGAAGCAAGCTTCCATAATGTTTGAGTCAACTCTAAAAGTTTTAAAGTAAAATAAATCTGAGCTAAGCACCGATAGACTAGCAATGAGCTTATGCCAGCAAATGTAAGCCTCATGAGATGAGATCACCACCCAGGTTAACCAGGGTCTCTGAGGTCTCCTAGTCTTTGAACTATGTTTCCAGCATAGGGACTAGCTAGTGGATGACTCCACCTAAGAATGCTAGATAGTATTCGGTTTCACTTTGGCAGGTGATGCCACCTATTTTCGGTGTGGGGAAGACACTGGATTTCATGTTTATCTCACATGATCTATGTCGGTTAAAATATCAAGAAAGTATTCGGTTTCACTTCAGCCGTGAACCATCTCTTTTTGGTGTGGGGAAGACACTAAACTTGGCTTCACTTTAGCAGGTGAACCACCTCTTTTCGTTATGGGGAAGAAACTGACCTTGGTTTCACTTTAACCGGTGATCCACCTCTTTTCGGTATGGGGAAGATAGTGGATTTCATGTTAGCTCGCATGATCTATATCAGTTAATGCTAAAGATTTCTTTAAGAAAGTAAGAAAGAATGAAAGTAGCATGTTCAAAGTGAACAACAGATCAAACAAGAAGAAACGTAAGTTCAAAGTGAACTAAGTAAGCAAGAGCTTAAGAATGTCAATCATCAATGTTTGATAAGAATGAAGTTTTAATAAGCTAGTGGTTTATGCCAATATTGGAGTATGAATTTTTGCCCCAAGATCTATATGTTATGCAAATAACTAAATAGTGGGCATATCCAATAAAGATAGGCTTATAAATACATTCATGCCCAATTTAAGAAGAATAAAAAATCTAACTTGTAAGTAAGGTAGCAAAATCATTTCCTTATTCTTTTAGATTACTTACTCGATTCATTGTAGGTATGAGACTACAATGAATCATTACAATTGTAAGTAAAATATAGGATCAAATGAGATCATTGAACTACACAGCAGAAAGAAGAAAATACTGAAAATAAACTAAGGCTGGGAATATGAGCTCTCGGCCTAAGAGGAGCAAATTTATTAACTTTTGCTTGAGTTGTTCTAACATTATGTTCATGATTTCAAGGTCTTATGTTCATATAGAAAATGATCTGTGTGCCTTAAATGCATGAGAACATGTCATATTCATAACATGATTCACGAATAACGAATTAGGAAAGTATAGTGACTTCACTTTCCAGAAATGACATGTTGCTTTAGGAATAACTTTCCTTGACCATGCATAGTCCTTATGTTTTTATGTGCATACACCCATACTTAGTACAACTATGTACTAACCCCATATATTATTACTATTTTTATAGGTGCAGGTTCTTGAAGAAGGTTGAAGATTCGACGAAGCAGATTGGTTTAGCGATCTCCAGACTTTGGTAGGTCCTCTTGATTTCGAGGATGCTAGATTTATTATTCTAGCTTAGTACATTAGACATAGCTGGTGGATGTTGTCCTTAGCGTTTCATTTCAAACATATTTTCAAGCGTTTGTAATAAAGCCGATATGGCAAACTATTATTAATAGCATGATTCTATGTTTCAATTGTTTAACCTATTGATAGATGGTTGCTTAGTTTGAGATATATTAGTATATCACTCTTATGCAGTTATATGAAGTCTATGTACACTTCAAAAGTATTAAAAAGTTTTAAATTTTCCGCAAATTTAACTGTATGATTGTGATGAAAGCTAAGAAGAGGCTTTTCTGCGACCTCTAAGAGGTTAACGACGCCTGTCTCATCTGGGGTTTAGATTCCGGGTGTGACAAATTTGGTATCAGAGCATTAGGTTAAATTACCTAAGAACTAAATCTCAAAACAACAACATTGCATAGTTTCTAACTTATGGTTGTGAAGTGCGCCACAATCATGACTTAGAGACTAAGTGATGCTAGGAATCTTCCCATCTTCTACTATTTATCGTGTTGTCTAGAGCTTTGAAATTTTGCGTCATTCAAGCATCTAACATCCTTCTTGTATATACGTGTAGAAAGATGAACACAAGAAGAAACGCAGGCAGGAGAGTTGAAGAAGCAGCCGCTAGGGGAAACCAAGCTCCTCCTCAAGCCCCAGCTGCTGGATAGCAAGTGCTTATCAACCCAGATGCATTGATGGATGGAGAAGTGAGGGTGCTCCCAGGGAGAACCCGCATGCTAGCACCATGGCTAGTAGACTAAGAGATTTCACCAGAATGAATCATCCAGTCTACTACGGGTCCAAAACCAATGAGGATCCGCAGGAGTTTGTGGAAGAGGTTCATAAGATTCTCTGCGCTATGGGTTCTAATGAAGAGGAAAAGGACGAGTTGGCTTCTTACCAACTCAAAGATGTGTCTCAGGTGTGGCACAAGATATGGGGAGATGTCGTACACCAGAGGAACTCCCCATAACTTGGGACGTTCTCAAGACTGAATTCATGGAGAGGTTCTTTCCCAGAGAGCAGAGAGATGCTAAGGTTGAGGAATTCATTAACTTACGATAGGGAGGTATCTCAGTCAAGGAATACTCCTTGAAGTTTTTTAAGCTTTCCAAATATGCTTCTTCTCTGGTGTCCAATAGCAGGGATGAGATGAGCAGATTTATGACTGGTGTATCGGAGGGTTTGGAGGAGGAATGTCGGGAAGCCATGATGCATGATAACATTGACCTTGGTAGGTTGATGGTGCATGCACAGTAGGTTGAGAAAAGTCGTCGGAGAAAGAGAGGCTGAGAGACAAAAAAATCTAGGCCCTCAGATCAGTTTGGTTTGAGCACTGGTAGGGGTTTGTTCGGTATCCAGGACAGGCCCAAGTTATGGAAGAGGAACCAACACTCAGGTAAACCTACTCCTTCCAAGAACATTTATGCAAAGAAGGGCAATGATAGGAATGCCCAGCGTGACCGAAAGACGTGTGGTAAATGTGTCTATTCGCATGGAGGAGAGTGAATGGTAGGTTCAAATGCATGTTATGGGTGTGGCAAGAGTGGGCACATGATCAGGCAATGCCCACATGCGAAGAATGAGGCCAAGAAAGATACTCAGCATCGACATAATACTACTGCTGCAGTCGAACCTCCCAAAAGGAACCGGTTCTACGCGTCGAAAGGAAGAGAAGAGCAAGAGAAGTTGACTGATGTGGTCACTGGTAACTTGCTTGTCTTTTCTTTTCATGTTTATGCATTGTAAGATCCAGGATCTACCTTGTCTTTTGTTACTCCTTTAGTAGCTAGTAAATTTGACTTGCTTCCTGAGATCTTGCATGAGCCATTTCTAGTTATTACTCCTATAGTAGACAGCTTTAGGGTTGAACAGGTATATAGAGATTTCCCAATAATTGTTCTTGATAGAGTTATATATGCGGACCTAATAGAATTAACTATGCTTGATTTTGATATAATTTTGGTTATGGATTAGCTCCATGAGTGCTATGCTACCATAGACTGTTGAAACAGGGTAGTAAGGTATCAGTTTCCAAATGAGTTAGAGTTGAAATGGAAAGGGCGTGGTTCAAATCCAACAGGCCAAATAGTTTTCAATCTTAAAGACAATAAGATGTTATCTAAGGGGTATTTATACCACTTAGTCAAAGTCAATGACTTAGAACATGAGGTTCCTTCCATAGACTCTGTGTCCGTAGTAAATAAGTTTTAAGATGTCTTTCCGAAGGATTTACCAGGAATCCCTCTTGAACGTGAAATTTATTTCGGTGTTGACTTAGATCCCATCACTAAAGCAATTTCCATTCCTCCCTATAGAATGGCACCAGCGGAATTCAAAGAGTTGAAGTTGTAGTTAAAGATTTACTTGATAAGGGATCCACTAGCTAGTATTCCTATAAGGAAACATAGTTCAAGAACTAGGAGATGTATTTGGGACCCTCTTTATGCAACTTGCATTATAGTGTCTAATCTCATTACTACAATAGTGAACCTAGCTTCCTTACTTGGGAAGGGACACACCCCACTACTAGTTCACTTAGTGTTAAGCTAGAGTCCCTTTTGAAATGTCTTTATTTGACAATCATAACTTAGTTTAGGTTATAAGAGTCTATTCCTTGTATAGTCATAGTCATTAGCTCAATAGGCATTGCATGAGAACATCCATTCATACCACCATCATATGTGAGATTTCCATATTATCATCATTATGTCATAATAAGGCACACAGGAAATTCCTAACCATCTTTATATCTTTACATCTTAAGCATAATCTCACAATCACATAATCAAGTCATTTCAATGGCATGATCATACCACACCTACTTAATCTAATAACAAGATATACTTCAATTGAATTTGATCACCAAGTACAAGCCATCATAATTGAAGTAAAGCTTTTAGATCACAAAGACTTACCAAATCTCCTTGAAAAGACATCATCCATGATCTTACCATCAACCCACTAATTTCATACAATAATAGGTGTAATCACATCATTCAATAGTAATTAACACAATAACCAAGTCAATTGTATCAACACTAGTCAATTCAACATCAATTCATAAGCTAGGGTAAGGGAAATAGAGTTCGTCATGAATTATTCAAGAACTAGATCCAATTCCAACAATACATTTCCCTAGGCAGTACATGAATGAATTAAAATAGATAAAACAAGTCTAACAATAAATACATTCATCAATTCCCATTAATTAATAAGCAAGATTCAAGATTTGGGGAAATTGGGGAAGGGACATGATCCAAACGAAATTCCCTTAATTAACATCAATTAATCAACAATCTATAATTAATTAGCTATGTGTAATCACAATTAGTCATAATCAATCATCAATTTCAAGTATAGAAGAAAACCCATTTGTAGAAGAAAAACCCTAAGAATTTGGGTGATTTAGAAATCAACTTTGAGAGGACCTCTTGGGGAAAGGAATCCCAAGAGTGAAGAACCCATACCTTAATGAAGCTTAAACCACAAAATTCAAGTGAAATCCTAGAGAAATCGATCTCCTTCCTCAAGCTTTATTCTTCCTTCAATAGAGGTTGAATAGAGAGAAAGTAGAGAGAGTGAGAGCTTTTGGGTTTTGATTTGGGGATTTCATTTGAGTGAGTAAATGTGAGAGAAAACTGATTGAAAGTCAATATATACCCCCCCCCCATGAAATACCCAAAAGACCCCTCACTTAAGTTGACCCTTTAATGAAGTCAAACATGAATTTCAAATTTTAGATTTTCGTTGGAGAACAAGTCCGCGAAGCAGAGCTGCTCCCACATGATTTTCTAAATTAATTTTCGAGACAGTAGAGTACGCGACGTACCCGTGATGCAGACTTGATTTTTTATGAAAGGCCCACAAAGTACGAAAGGCAAACCCATTTTCTCCATGTGTATTTTGGCTGCTGCGTTGGCAGCTTGCTTGGCCAACTATTGGGTCATTTCGTAGACCCCAGGGCGACCCTTTAGGAGTTGGACCTGGATTTTTCAACCCCATATACATAATTTACCTATTTAATGTTATTGTACAAGTTTTAAACCTCATACAACACCTCTAAACCTATCCAAAACCTAAGGACGTTTCACTAGTTAAATTAGACTAGCTTTCGGACGTCTTGAATCGAAAACTTCCTAAATTGTTTATAAACATTATTTAAGTCTTAGAAACACTGTTTAGGGTTTAGTTCCTCATTTGAGGCTCTATCTTAGGTCATGGACTTTCGGAGTGTTACATTATCCCCCCAGTAGGAACATTCGTCCCCGAATGACACGAAAATCATTTGTAAGGAAAAGGATAGACTCAATGCTAGCAGCCCAACCAACAACAACATGACAACATGACATTTACACAAAGTAACTCAAAGAATCAATTACTTCATATAAAAGCTCAACATTACCACATGAGAAATTTCTTCTTAACAACATGAGCTCAATACAACATGTAGAGTCACTTATGCCAACAACATCAACATGATCAATATCATTTCATAAAGGCAATAACATACCAAAATACACCAAATGAGTTAAAATCAAGTAAAGGGGCATTTTTCATGAAAACTTATTTTAGCAAAAACCTTTATCATTAATATGCTTATCTTTGCAAAACAAGTAAAATTCAATTTATTCATTATTTTAATTATTAATTAGAACAACTAACCTTAATCAACAAAGAGATGAGGATAATGGGACTTCATGTCGGCCTAGGCCTCCTATGTTGCTCTCTGAACTATGTGGTTTCCCTATAGGACTTTTACGAAAGCCGCCTCTTTGTTCCTCAATTTCTTTACTTGACGATCAAGGATTTCCACTGAAACCTCTTCATATGAGAGGTTATTATCCACACCTAGACCCTCAATATGAATAATGGATTTGGGATCACCGATGCACTTCTTAAGTATGGAGACATGGAATACTGGATGAATATTAAGTATATAATGCCCCAAAATGAACTAAGGTGAACTAGAGCCTCATGGTTGTTTCTTGAGTTAATTATTAGTTAAACGGAGTTAGTTTGGTGTCCTTAGGCAGTGTGCAAAGTTTGGTTAAGTTTGGAGTTCAATCGACCAAAAACGTCCAAGACGTTCGGATGGTATGCCTTAGAATGTACTTGTATGTCTTGGCGAGTTTGGATTAGTTTTATGTGTTCGTTTTACTTGAAACATGCGTCGGATGTTCCTTAGACCTAGACGACTTAGTTTAGGAGTTTGACGTCTGGGCACGACCCCACCTAGGACCCACAAGGGGCCCTAGATGAAGGGCCCAAGACTTGGGCAAAGTCTGCCCTTCAGTAGCTCACGACGACCATGGCGACGGTCCTTCGCACTCAGGACGGTCCGTCGATCCAGGGCGTCGCGAGTGACAGAGAGTGGAAACTTGGACAGGCTCCAGTTGGAGCCAAGTGTTCCTCGACGGGACTCCATGATGGTCCGTGGTGAACGTGACGGTCCGTCGAGAAGGTCTCGTCGATGAGGCCAGCCAGTGCACGACTTAAGGCTGCCAACTTGGGTGTTTTATGTAAATACACCCCAAGTCTTATAAGACCCTAGGTGTGTAATTTTGGTGTTTTTAGGTTATATTAAACTAGTTTTAAACCCTATACCTAGACAAGACCCTCTCACTTCAAGATCCAACTCTCTTTTTCTCTCAAGAAAACTCTCTCAACTCTCTTGGAAGCTAGAAGTCAAGGAAGGATAGGAGGACGGATTGGAACTTGTTTCTTCATCAAATTCGTGGGTTTCTTTCTTATAAAGGTATGGTATCCATTCTTGAATATCTTTTCATTCAAGAAGCCAACTTCCCAAAATGGTTTTCAAAAGGGTTTCTAAACTCAAACTTCTTCTAACTTTGATTTCTAGTATGGGTCTTCTTGTATTCAAGTTCTAATGGTTTAAATGTATTTATCATGGTTTGAATTGATGATTTTGATTTTAAATCTCCATGAAACTCTTGTATATGCATACTTCAACTTTTGGCTTGAAAATGGGTTATGTGAGCATGATTTGAGTAAGGTATGAACTTGGGTCTTCTTGTGTATGTCATGTTGGTGTAGCTACTGCCCTAAGGGTCTTCATGTGAAATATTGATAAATTGCTTATGGGTAATGATGGTTTGATTTGTTGATGAGTTGCTCTCATTGTATAGTTCTTATTATGAATTGCTATTTGAGTGGTATGGTCCACCTTATGGGTGGCGGTGCTAATTGATGAACTTGATGATGTTTAGTATGTGTTGAGTAGGTAAATTTGAAGGTTTAATATGTCAAAATGAAGATATATAGAAATGGGTCTTGTATTGTGTTTTGTGTAGCTTGAATTGTATGTTTGACCTAGTTTATGTGTAAATGAAGTATATGACTATGAGAAGCATGTAGTGTGTGTAACTTGATGAATCAAGGTTAAAGTATGAGTAGAACTTGATGATAATGAGATGATGCCTATATGCAAGGTGTGCACATGTACACACACACACACACTTTAAAGATTGTATTATGCCAAGTTGAGCAGAAAAAAGGGAAATCTTGAGGTGGACACACTTCGTGAGTTGAGATGTAGTGTCTAGTAGCAACCTCTCCATTCCTAGTGAGCTTTCTAAGATAGAATATTATGTTGAGAAATTCGTGGGGAGTTATGCCTGGCACCGAGAGGATATGAAAGGGAGGTGGATTGCACTTCGTGAACTTCAAACTTAACCAAACTTTGCAAACTTAACTAAAAATTAACTCAAGAAACAACCATGAGGCTCTAGTTCACCTTAGTTCATTTTGGGGCGTTATATTCTCCCCCACTTGGAATAACATTCGTCCTCGAATGACACTTAAATTTTAAGAACAGCAAGGACTCACTTAGCATCATATAATACACTTAGATCATGATCAAAACATCAACAATCAAAGCATCCATTAGCAAGGAGCATCATTTCACACTTTTAACACTTATCAACACAGACTACTTTTGCCAAACTTCACAAAGTCAAAACTCAACCTTAAAATTCTTTTATGGAGGAACTACCTTCTCCAACATTAAACATGCTCATATACAACAATTTTGCACATATTTAAACTTCAATTAAGGCAAGGCAATTTTTTTTCTCAACTTGCAAATTTTTCACAGTGAAAATTCACTGTAACATTGTCAAATATAAAAAACTTTCAAAATTCCACTCTTTGAGCAATTTATCAAGATGACATGATCATATAAACTACAAAACCATATATACTCATTTCATAACACAAAAGCAACAATAACCAAGAGTTGAGACTTACCAAAACCATCAATCCGGATTAATTATCCTTTTTAGCCCCCATCCCATAGGAAGGGTTCTTCTTGGGAGCATTAGGGTCTAGGGAAGCTTGATTGACATCTCTCCCCCTTAATTTAAGGTTTGGGCAGTCCCTCATCTTGTGGCCTCTATTACCACATGCAAAACAACCATCCGTTCAGGCAAGACACTTACCCCCATGTTGCTTGCCACAAGTAGGGCACCTAGCCCTTTCATAGGGATGACCACCACCTTGATAAGATTGATTTGGAGCCCTATCCTTGTTTCCCATAGAAGAATCTTGGGGATAAAACCTCTTCTTAGGACTTTGGTGACTAGAATCATCCGACCTAGGTTTCTTACCCTCTTGCCTTATCTCCCTAATTTTGGACTCCTCAATTTGTTGCGCATAACCATGAGCCTAGAGATATCCATGTCATTAAGAAGCATAGCCGTACGACACTCTTTTTCCACCAAGCTAGACATGCCCATCACAAACTTGTTCATCCTAGTCCTAGGGTTGGCTACCATGTTTGGGGCATACTTAGAGAGTTGGGTGAATTTGAGAGAGTACTCTTGCACACTCATTCCCCCTTGACGGAGGTTCATGAATTCAACCATCTTCTTCTCCCTCCACTCTAAAGGAAAGAATCTATCTAGGAAAGCCTCTTTGAATTCCTCCCAATCAACCGGTCCTCTTTCTAAGGGTCTCTCACCCCTCCATTGCTCATACCACACTTGAGCAACATCCTTAAGTTGGTAAGCGGCCAATTCCTCTTTCTCCCTAGGGGTCACACCCATAGCATCTACCACCTTGAAAACCTCATCTATGAAGGTGTCTATTCTCAACCTCTTCTTTTGTACTTTCTTCTCTATTCTAGTATCGTGCCTTAGAGTTAAGTATATAAGGTGTCTATTCTCAACCTCTTCTTTTGTATTTTTAGGACATGAATACGAGGAGATCGACCGCTAGAAGGGAGGAGGGAGGTGTACAAAATGAGAGAGTCCTTCCCCATGTTGACCAAGTTCCTATTGTTGGCTTAGGGGAGGAAAATGAGGAGGTTCCTCTTCAAGAACCTCAAGTGCCTCCGGAACCTCAAGGACCTCAAGTGCCTCCTATGCCTCAAGCTTCTTTTGTTGAGGGTGATATGACTAATGCGGAGTTGAGGGCTGCCCTAATGAACTTGACCCAACTCATGACGGCTCAAGCTCAAGTTGTCAACAATCACTTTGTGGGCCAAGCTAACCTAGGAGATAGGCCCCAACCAAATGCTAGTACTCCCGCTTCTAGTATTCGGGATTTCATGAGGATGAGCCCTCCTACATTTCATGGCACTAAGGTGGATGAAGATCCACAAGGCTTCATAGATGAGGTTTTCAAGGTGGTAGATGCTATGGGTGTGACCCCTAGGGAGAAAGAGGAATTGGCCGCTTACCAACTTAAGGATGTTGCTCAAGTGTGGTATGAGCAATGGAGGGGTGAGAGACCCTTAGAAAGAGGACCGGTTGATTGGGAGGAATTCAAAGAGGCTTTCCTAGATAGATTCTTTCCTTTAGAGTGGAGGGAGAAGAAGATGGTTGAATTCATGAACCTCCGTCAAGGGGGAATGAGTGTGCAAGAGTACTCTCTCAAATTCACCCAACTCTCTAAGTATGCCCCAAACATGGTAGCCAACCCTAGGACTAGGATGAACAAGTTTGTGATGGGCATGTCTAGCTTGGTGGAAAAAGAGTGTCGTACGGCTATGCTTCTTAATGACATGGATATCTCTAGGCTCATGGTTTATGCGCAACAAATTGAGGAGTCCAAAATTAGGGAGATAAGGCAAGAGGGTAAGAAACCTAGGTCGGATGATTTTAGTCACCAAAGGCCTAAGAAGAGGTTTTATCCCCAAGATTCTTCTATGGGAAACAAGGATAGGGCTCCAAATCAATCTTATCAAGGTGGTGGTCATCCCTATGAAAGGGCTAGGTGCCCTACTTGTGGCAAGCAACATGGGGGTAAGTGTCTTGCCTGAACGGATGGTTGTTTTGCATGTGGTAATAGAGGCCACAAGATGAGGGACTGCCCAAACCTTAAATTAAGGGGGAGAGATGTCAATCAAGCTTCCCTAGACCCTAATGCTCCCAAGAAGAACCCTTCCTATGGGATGGGGGCTAGAAAGGATAATTAATCCGGATTGATGGTTTTGGTAAGTCTCAACTCTTGGTTATTGTTGCTTTTGTGTTATGAAATGAGTATATATGGTTTTGTAGTTCATATGATCATGTCATCTTGATAAATTGCTCAAAGAGTGGAATTTTGAAAGTTTTTTATATTTGACAATGTTACAGTGAATTTTCACTGTGAAAAATTTGCAAGTTGAGAAAAAAAATTGCCTTGCCTTAATTGAAGTTTAAATATGTGCAAAATTGTTGTATATGAGCATGTTTAATGTTGGAGAAGGTAGTTCCTCCATAAAAGAATTTTAAGGTTGAGTTTTGACTTTGTGAAGTTTGGCAAAAGTAGTCTGTGTTGATAAGTGTTAAAAGTGTGAAATGATGCTCCTTGCTAATGGATGCTTTGATTGTTGATGTTTTGATCATGATCTAAGTGTATTATATGATGCTAAGTGAGTCCTTGCAGTTCTTAAAATTTAAGTGTCATTCGAGGACGAATGTTATTCCAAGTGGGGGAGAATATAACGCCCCAAAATGAACTAAGGTGAACTAGAGCCTCATGGTTGTTTCTTGAGTTAATTTTTAGTTAAACGGAGTTAGTTTGGTGTCCTTAGGCAGTGTGCAAAGTTTGGTTAAGTTTGGAGTTCAATCGACCAAAAACGTCCAAGACGTTTGGATGGTATGCCTTAGAATGTACTTGTATGTCTTGGCGAGTTTGGATTAGTTTTATGTGTTCGTTTTACTTGAAACATGCGTCGGATGTTCCTTAGACCCAGACGACTTAGTTTAGGAGTTTGACGTCTGGGCACGACCCCACCTAGGACCCACAAGGGGCCCTAGATGAAGGGCCCAAGACTTAGGCAAAGTCTGCCCATCAGTAGCTCACGACGACCATGGCGACGGTCCTTCGCACTCAGGACGGTCTGTCGATCCAGGGCGTCGCGAGTGACAGAGAGTGGAAACTTGGACAGGCTCCAGTTGGAGCCAAGTGTTCCTCGACGGGACTCCATGATGGTCCGTGGTGAACGTGACGGTCCGTCGAGAAGGTCTCGTCGATGAGGCCAGCCAGTGCACGACTTAAGGCTGCCAACTTGGGTGTTTTATGTAAATACACCCCAAGTCTTATAAGACCCTAGGTGTGTAATTTTGGTGTTTTTAGGTTATATTAAACTAGTTTTAAACCCTATACCTAGACAAGACCCTCTCACTTCAAGATCCAACTCTCTTTTTCTCTCAAGAAAACTCTCTCAACTCTCTTGGAAGCTAGAAGTCAAGGAAGGATAGGAGGACGGATTGGAACTTGTTTCTTCATCAAATTCGTGGGTTTCTTTCTTATAAAGGTGTGGTATCCATTCTTGAATATCTTTTCATTCAAGAAGCCAACTTCCCAAAATGGTTTTCAAAAGGGTTTCTAAACTCAAACTTCTTCTAACTTTGATTTCTAGTATGGGTCTTCTTGTATTCAAGTTCTAATGGTTTAAATGTATTTATCATGGTTTGAATTGATGATTTTGATTTTAAATCTCCATGAAACTCTTGTATATGCATACTTCAACTTTTGGCTTGAAAATGGGTTATGTGAGCATGATTTGAGTAAGGTATGAACTTGGGTCTTCTTGTGTATGTCATGTTGGTGTAGCTACTGCCCTAAGGGTCTTCATGTGAAATATTGATAAATTGCTTATGGGTAATGATGGTTTGATTTGTTGATGAGTTGCTCTCATTGTATAGTTCTTATTATGAATTGCTATTTGAGTGGTATGGTCCACCTTATGGGTGGCGGTGCTAATTGATGAACTTGATGATGTTTAGTATGTGTTGAGTAGGTAAATTTGAAGGTTTAATATGTCAAAATGAAGATATATAGAAATGGGTCTTGTATTGTGTTTTGTGTAGCTTGAATTGTATGTTTGACCTAGTTTATTTGTAAATGAAGTATATGACTATGAGAAGCATGTAGTGTGTGTAACTTGATGAATCAAGGTTAAAGTATGAGTAGAACTTGATGATAATGAGATGATGCCTATATGCAAGGTGTGCACATGTACACACACACACACACTTTAAAGATTGTATTATGCCAAGTTGAGCAAAAAAAAGGGAAATCTTGAGGTGGACACACTTCGTGAGTTGAGATGTAGTGTCTAGTAGCAACCTCTCCATTCCTAGTGAGCTTTCTAAGATAGAATATTATGTTGAGAAATTCGTGGGGAGTTATGCCTGGCACCGAGAGGATATGAAAGGGAGGTGGATTGCACTTCGTGAACTCCAAACTTAACCAAACTTTGCAAACTTAACTAAAAATTAACTCAAGAAACAACCATGAGGCTCTAGTTCACCTTAGTTCATTTTGGGGCGTTATATTCTCCCCCACTTGGAATAACATTCGTCCTCGAATGACACTTAAATTTTAAGAACAGCAAGGACTCACTTAGCATCATATAATACACTTAGATCATGATCAAAACATCAACAATCAAAGCATCCATTAGCAAGGAGCATCATTTCACACTTTTAACACTTATCAACACAGACTACTTTTGCCAAACTTCACAAAGTCAAAACTCAACCTTAAAATTCTTTTATGGAGGAACTACCTTCTCCAACATTAAACATGCTCATATACAACAATTTTGCACATATTTAAACTTCAATTAAGGCAAGGCAATTTTTTTTCTCAACTTGCAAATTTTTCACAGTGAAAATTCACTGTAACATTGTCAAATATAAAAAACTTTCAAAATTCCACTCTTTGAGCAATTTATCAAGATGACATGATCATATAAACTACAAAACCATATATACTCATTTCATAACACAAAAGCAAGAATAACCAAGAGTTGAGACTTACCAAAACCATCAATCCGGATTAATTATCCTTTCTAGCCCCCATCCCATAGGAAGGGTTCTTCTTGGGAGCATTAGGGTCTAGGGAAGCTTGATTGACATCTCTCCCCCTTAATTTAAGGTTTGGGCAGTCCCTCATCTTGTGGCCTCTATTACCACATGCAAAACAACCATCCGTTCAGGCAAGACACTTACCCCCATGTTGCTTGCCACAAGTAGGGCACCTAGCCCTTTCATAGGGATGACCACCACCTTGATAAGATTGATTTGGAGCCCTATCCTTGTTTCCCATAGAAGAATCTTGGGGATAAAACCTCTTCTTAGGCCTTTGGTGACTAGAATCATCCGACCTAGGTTTCTTACCCTCTTGCCTTATCTCCCTAATTTTGGACTCCTCAATTTGTTGCGCATAACCATGAGCCTAGAGATATCTATGTCATTAAGAAGCATAGCCGTACGACACTCTTTTTCCACCAAGCTAGACATGCCCATCACAAACTTGTTCATCCTAGTCCTAGGGTTGGCTACCATGTTTGGGGCATACTTAGAGAGTTGGGTGAATTAGAGAGAGTACTCTTGCACACTCATTCCCCCTTGACGGAGGTTCATGAATTCAACCATCTTCTTCTCCCTCCACTCTAAAGGAAAGAATCTATCTAGGAAAGCCTCTTTGAATTCCTCCCAATCAACCGGTCCTCTTTCTAAGGGTATCTCACCCCTCCATTGCTCATACCACACTTGAGCAACATCCTTAAGTTGGTAAGCGGCCAATTCCTCTTTCTCCCTAGGGGTCACACCCATAGCATCTACCACCTTGAAAACCTCATCTATGAAGGTGTCTATTCTCAACCTCTTCTTTTGTACTTTCTTCTCTATTCTAGTATCGTGCCTTAGAGTTGAGTATATAAGGTGTCTATTCTCAACCTCTTCTTTTGTATTTTTAGGACATGAATACGAGGAGATCGACCACTAGAAGGGAGGAGGGAGGTGTACAAAATGAGGGAGTCCTTCCCCATGTTGACCAAGTTCCTATTGTTGGCTTAGGGGAGGAAAATGAGGAGGTTCCTCTTCAAGAACCTCAAGTGCCTCCGGAACCTCAAGTGCCTCCTATGCCTCAAGCTCCTTTTGTTGAGGGTGATATGACTAATGCGGAGTTGAGGGCTGCCCTAATGAACTTGACCCAACTCATGACGGCTCAAGCTCAAGTTGTCAACAATCACTTTGTGGGCCAAGCTAACCTAGGAGATAGGCCCCAACCAAATGCTAGTACTCCCGCTTCTAGTATTCGGGATTTCATGAGGATGAGCCCTCCTACATTTCATGGCACTAAGGTGGATGAAGATCCACAAGGCTTCATAGATGAGGTTTTCAAGGTGGTAGATGCTATGGGTGTGACCCCTAGGGAGAAAGAGGAATTGGCCGCTTACCAACTTAAGGATGTTGCTCAAGTGTGGTATGAGCAATGGAGGGGTGAGAGACCCTTAGAAAGAGGACCGGTTGATTGGGAGGAATTCAAAGAGGCTTTCCTAGATAGATTCTTTCCTTTAGAGTGGAGGGAGAAGAAGATGGTTGAATTCATGAACCTCCGTCAAGGGGGAATGAGTGTGCAAGAGTACTCTCTCAAATTCACCCAACTCTCTAAGTATGCCCCAAACATGGTAGCCAACCCTAGGACTAGGATGAACAAGTTTGTGATGGGCATGTCTAGCTTGGTGGAAAAAGAGTGTCGTACGGCTATGCTTCTTAATAACATGGATATCTCTAGGCTCATGGTTTATGCGCAACAAATTGAGGAGTCCAAAATTAGGGAGATAAGGCAAGAGGGTAAGAAACCTAGGTCGGATGATTCTAGTCACCAAAGGCCTAACAAGAGGTTTTATCCCCAAGATTCTTCTATGGGAAACAAGGATAGGGCTCCAAATCAATCTTATCAAGGTGGTGGTCATCCCTATGAAAGGGCTAGGTGCCCTACTTGTGGCAAGCAACATGGGGGTAAGTGTCTTGCCTGAACGGATGGTTGTTTTGCATGTGGTAATAGAGGCCACAAGATGAGGGACTGTCCAAACCTTAAATTAAGGGGGAGAGATGTCAATCAAGCTTCCCTAGACCCTAATGCTCCCAAGAAGAACCCTTCCTATGGGATGGGGGCTAGAAAGGATAATTAATCCGGATTGATGGTTTTGGTAAGTCTCAACTCTTGGTTATTGTTGCTTTTGTGTTATGAAATGAGTATATATGGTTTTGTAGTTCATATAATCATGTCATCTTGATAAATTGCTCAAAGAGTGGAATTTTGAAAGTTTTTTATATTTGACAATGTTACAGTGAATTTACACTGTGAAAAATTTGCAAGTTGAGAAAAAAAATTGCCTTGCCTTAATTGAAGTTTAAATATGTGCAAAATTGTTGTATATGAGCATGTTTAATGTTGGAGAAGGTAGTTCCTCCATAAAAGAATTTTAAGGTTGAGTTTTGACTTTGTGAAGTTTGGCAAAAGTAGTCTGTGTTGATAAGTGTTTAAAGTGTGAAATGATGCTCCTTGCTAATGGATGCTTTGATTGTTGATGTTTTGATCATGATCTAAGTGTATTATATGATGCTAAGTGAGTCCTTGCTGTTCTTAAAATTTAAGTGTCATTCGAGGACGAATGTTATTCCAAGTGGGGGAGAATATAACGCCCCAAAATGAACTAAGGTGAACTAGAGCCTCATGGTTGTTTCTTGAGTTAATTTTTAGTTAAGTTTGCAAAGTTTGGTTAAGTTTGGAGTTCAATCGACCAAAGTTTGCATTGAGTGGGAGTAGTAGTATGGGATGCTATTCTCACATTGCACTTGGTGTGACCTATACCTACTATGGGAGAAGAGTACCTTCATGAAATCCGTGTGAATGAGTACTATCGTGTAGTGTTATGGAGGATTATTGTGGAGTACTTGAGTAAATGGAATCCATTAGGAGTACTAAGTGGGAGTGGTAGTATGGGATGCTACTCTCACATTGCACTTCGTATGACCTATATTTCCATGAGTGTTTTGCATATGTTAGCCAAGGGCGTGGATTTGATTTCTAACGATGTAAGCCTAAGATTTGGTAGTTTTAAGAGTCGCTTTGGTGTGCTTTGAAGGGAGGTGTAATGAGAGTCCCTTCTTGGCTCACCTTAGGGAGTCTTAGGATAACCTTGGGTTAGGGAAACTTCAAAGGAAAAGGGTCCATATGACTTGGACCGTGCCATTCACTGTAAGGTCTTCATTGTAAAAATTCAAAATGTTCACTATGATGCTTTATTCAATTTTATTGCAAGTTTAGCAAAGTTAATTGAAACGTTCCTTTTGTTTACTTTAAGTTTGGTAAGATAGCCATAAAGTGTTAATTGTTGATTCTTATGTGGGTTTGCTTCTAGATTCATGAAGGTTATATTTGAATTGCATAAAAAGCTATCTTTACTAAAATGTCCCTTTTTGCATGTTTTTGCATATGCCATACTTAGTACATTGTTGTACTAACCCCATACTTTTTATACCTTATGAGTATAGGTTGGAAGCCCTTTTGGGAGGATCGGAGTCGAAGCTTGGGAACTTTATCTCTCAAGAATTTGGTATGTCCTCATATATTCGAGGACATAGTTTTATGTTTCTTAGTTTATTTATTAATATTAAAAAATGTATTTACTTTTATCGTAAAGGGGCCGTGTCCCTAAGATTCCAAGCTGTGTCTTTAAGTTGGCTTGTGACTATAAGATTTCTTAGTATTTATGAAAAGACTCCTTTTATTATTATTATTGTGAAAAGTTTTAAAATTCTGCACTACTTTTCATGCTTTATGTTATGAATGCTAGTTAGAGGGATTGTACAAGACCCCAAAGGGGTCAAGTACGCCTGGTCATAATTCGAAGGTTTTCCCTAACTTCTAGGGGGTGCTTTCGGGTCGTGACAAGACTTGGTATCAGAGCATAAGGTTTTGGGAAATAGTTTAAGGTCTGAAAGTCTCACAAGCCACATCTAGTAGTATCTTGGTCATTGGTGTGAGTCGCGACACATCCATGGACAAGAGGCTATAGGATGCTAGAAGTTTCACTTTCTTCTCTATTCTAGTATCGTGCCTTAGAGTTGAGTATATAAGGTGTCTATTCTCAACCTCTTCTTTTTATGTTTTTAGGACATGAATACGAGGAGATCGACCGCTAGAAGGGAGGAGGGAGGTGTACCAAATTAGAGAGTCCTTCCCCGTGTTGACCAAGTTCCTATTGTTGGCTTAGGGGAGGAAAATGAAAAGGTTCCTCTTCAAGAACCTCAAGTGCCTTCGGAACCTCAAGGACCTCAAGTGCCTCCTATGCCTCAAGCTCCTTTTGTTGAGGGTGATATGACTAATGCGGAGTTGAGGTCTGCAGTAATGAACTTGACCCAACTCATGACGGCTCAAGCTCAAGTTGTCAACAATCACTTTGTGGGACAAGCTAACCAAGGAGATAGGCCCCAACCAAATGCTAGTACTCCCGCTTCTAGGATTTTAGATTTTATGAGGATGAACCCTCCTACTTTTCATGGCACTAAGGTGGATGAAGATCCACAAGGCTTCATAGATGAGGTTTTCAAGGTGGTAGATGCTATGGGTGTGACCCCTAGGGAGAAAGCGGAATTGGCCGCTTACCAGCTTAAGGATGTTGCTCAAGTGTGGTATGAGCAATGGAGGGGTGAGAGACCCTTAGAAAGAGGACCGGTTGATTGGGAGGAATTCAAAGAGGCTTTCCTAGATAGATTTTTTCCTTTAGAGTGGAGGGAGAAGAATATGGTTGAATTCATGAACCTTCGTCAAGGGAGAATGAGTATGCAAGAGTACTCTCTCAAATTCACCCAACTCTGTAAGTATACCCCAACCATGGTAGACAACCCTATGGCTAGGATGAACAAGTTTGTGATGGGCGTGTCTATATTGGTGGAAAATGAGTGTCGTACGGCAATGCTTCTTAATGACATGGATATCTCTAGGCTCATGGTTTATGCACAACAAATTGAGGAGTCCAAAATTAGGGAGATAAGGCAAGAGGGTAAGAGACCTAGGTCGGATGATTCTAGTCACCAAAGGCCTAAGAAGAGGTTTTATCCCCAAGATTCTTCTATGGGAAACAAGGATAGGGCTCCAAATCAATCTTTTCAAGGTGGTGGTCATTCCTATGAAAGGGCTAGGTGCCCTACTTGTGGCAAGCAACATGAGGGTAAGTGTCTTGCAGAACGGATGGTTGTTTTGCGTGTGGTAATAAGGGCCACAAGATGAGGGACTGCCCAAACCTTAAATCAAGGGGGAGAGATGTCAACCAAGCTTCCCTAGATTCTAATGCTCCCAAGAAGAACCCTTCCTATGGGATGGGGGCTAGAAAGGATAATTAATCCGGATTGATGGTTTTGGTAAGTCTCAACTCTTTGTTATTGTTGCTTTTGTGTTATGAGATGAGTTTATATGGTTTCATAGTTCATATGATCAGGTCCTCTTGATAAATTGCTCAAAGAGTGGAATTTTGAAAGTTTTGTATGTTTGGCTGTGTTACAGAAAATGTTCACTGTGAAAAATTCGCAATTTGAGAAAAATTTGCCTTGCCTTAATTGAAGTTCAAATATATGCAAAATTGTTGTTTATGAGCATGTTTAATGTTGGAGAAGGTAGTTCCTCCATAAAAGAAGTTTAAGGTTGAGTTTCGACTTTGTGAAGTTTGGCAAAAGTTGTCTATGTTGCTAAGTGTTGAAAGTGTGAAATGATGTTCCTTGCTAGTTGATGCTTTGATTGTTGATGTTTTGATCATGATCTAAGTGCATTATATGATGCTAAAAGAGTCCTTGTTGTTGTTAAAAATTTAAATGTCATTCGAGGACGAATGTTATTCCAAGTGGGGGAGAATATAACGCCCCAAAATGAACTAAGGTGAACTAGAGCCTCATGGTTGTTTCTTGAGTTGATTTTAAGTTAACGGAGTTAGTTTAGTACCTTTAGGCAGTGTGTGAAGTTTGGAGTTCAATCGACCAAGAACGTCCATGACGTTCATATGGTATGCCTTAGAATGTACTTGTGTGTCTTGGTGTGTTTGGATGAGTTTTACGTGTTTGTTTTACTTGAATCTTGTGTTGGATGTTCCTAAGACCTAGATGACTTAGTTTAGGGGTTTAACATCCGGGCACGACCCCACCAAGGACCCACAAGGGGCCCTAGATGAAGGGCCCAAGACTTGGGCAAAGTCTGCCAAATCAGTGGCCCACGACGACCCTGGTGACGGTCCATTGGACCCACGACGGTCTGTCGACCCAGGGCGTCGCATGGACCAGTGAGTGGGGAAAACTTGTCCATGCTCCATTGGAGCTAAGTTTTTCCCGATGAGACCCCGCCAATGGTCCGTTGCACCTGCGATGGTCCGACGAGGAAGGTCTCGTCGGTGAGACCTGCAAATGCTTGTTAAGTGGCTGCCAACTTGGGTTGTTTTATGTAAATACACCCCAAGTCTTTTAAGACCCTAGGTGTATAATTTTGGTGTTTTTAGGTTATATTAAGTTGGTTTTAAACCATAGACCTAGACAAGAGTCCCTCACTTCTAAATTCAAACTCTCTCTCTAAAGACAAAATCTCTCAAGACTCCATTAGAAGCTAAAGGTCAAGGATGGAGAGGAGGGCTGGTTGGAGGTGTCTCTTCATCAAAAAACTCTTGGATTTGGCTTGCATAGTGAGGTATGGTATCCATTCTTGAATATCTTTTCATTCAAGAAGCCAACTTCCCAAAATGATTTTCAAAAAGGGTTTCTGAACTCAAACTTCTTCTAACTTTGATTTCTAGTATGGGTCTTCTTGTATTTAAGTTCTAATTGTTTAATTGTATTTATATTGGTTTGAATTGATTATTTTGATGTTAAAACTCCATGAAACTCTTGTTATGCATACTTCAACTTTTGACTTGAAAATGGGTTATGTGAGCATGCTTTGGGTAGGGTGTAAACTTGGGTCTTCTTGTATTTGTCATGTTGGTGTAGCTACTGCCCTAAGGGTCTCAATATGGTGAAATATTGATAAATTACTTGTGGGTGATGATGGTTTGATTTGTTCATGAGTTGCTCTCATTGTATATTTCTTATTATGAATTGCTATTTGAGTGGTATGGTCCACCTTATGGGTGGCGGTGCTAATTGATGAACTTGATGTTGTTTAGTATGTGTTGAGTAGATAATCTTGAAGGTCTAATATGTTAAATGAAGATATATTGGAAGTGGGTCTTGTATTGTGTTTTGTGTATCTTGAGTTGCATGTTTGACCTAGTTTATGTCTAAATGAAGTATATGATTATGAGAAGCATGTAGAGTGAGTAACTTAATGCAACGTTAAAGTATGAGTAGAACTTGATGATAATGAAATGATGCTTATATGCAAGGTGTGAACATGTACACACACACACTCTTTTAAGATTTGTATTATGCCAAGTTAAGCCAAAAAGGGAATCTTGAGGTGGGCACACTTCGTGAGTTGAGATGTAGTGTCTAGTAGGAACCTCTCCATTCCTAGTGAGCTTTCTAAGATAGTCTATTATGTTGAGAAATCCGTGGGGAGTTATGCCTAGCACCGAGAAGATATGAAGGGTAGGTGGATTGCACTTCGTGAGTTGAGATGTTGTAATCCAAAGTACCTCTTGAGATGAGTACTCCTCGTTAGTAGAGAGTGAGATACTTAGTAACAATATCCTTATCCCTTAACTATGTGCCCTCATAGGTGTAGCTATTGGAAAAGCCATGTAAACGCTAAGAAGCATGACCTTACACTAGGCAAGTAAGGATCCCTCATCCGATAGGGGTTAATATCGGGATTCCATGTCTAGCTCTCATGGTCTTTGTCGGTTAAGCTAACTCCCACAAAAGAATTGTTTTGAAACTAATTATCTTGTGTATTGTTGAAATTGTGTATGTATGTTGTGAAGTGCTCAATCCACATTAGTTACCAAGTAGGAGCATTGAGTGGGAGTAGTAGTATGGGATGCTATTCTCACATTGCACTTGGTGTGACCTATACCTACTATGGGAGAAGAGTACCTTCATGAAATCCGTGTGAATGAGTACTATGGTGTAGTGTTATGGAGGATTATTGTGGAGTACTTGAGTAAATGGAATCCATTAGGAGTACTAAGTGGGAGTGGTAGTATGCGATGCTACTCTCACATTGCACTTGGTATGACCTATATTTCCATGAGTGTTTTGCATATGTTAGCCAAGGGCGTGTATTTGATTTCTAACGAAGTAAGCCTAAGATTTGGTAGTTTTAAGGGTCGCTTTGGTGTGCTTTGAAGGGAGGTGTAATGAGAGTCCCTTCTTGGCTCACCTTAGGGAGTCTTAGGATAACCTTGGGTTAGGGCAACTTCAAACGAAAAGGGTTCATATGACTTGGACCGTGCCATTCACTGTAAGGTCTTCATTGTAAGAATTCAAAATGTTCACTATGATGCTTTATTCAATTTTATTGAAAGTTTAGCAAAGTTAATTGAAACGTTCCTTTTGTTTACTTTAAGTTTGGTAAGATAGCCATAAAGTGTTAATTGTTGATTCTTATGTGGGTTTGCTTCTAGATTCATGAAGGTTATATTTGAATTGCATAAAAAGCTATCTTTACTAAAATGTCCCTTTTTGCATGTTTTTGCATATGCCATACTTAGTACATTATTGTACTAACCCCATACTTTTTATACCTTATGAGTATAGGTTGGAAGCCCTTTTGGGAGGATCGGAGTCGAAGCTTTGGAACTTTATCTCTCAAGAATTTGGTATGTCCTCATATATTCGAGGACATAGTTTTATGTTTCTTAGTTTATTTATTAATATTAAAAAATGTATTTACTTTTATCGTAAAGGGGCCGTGTCCCTAAGATTCCAAGCTGTGTCTTTAAGTTGGCTTGTGACGATAAGATTTCTTAGTATTTATGAAAAGACTCCTTTTATTATTATTATCGTGAAAAGTTTCATATTCCGCACTACTTTTCATGCTTTATGTTATGAATGCTAGTTAGAGGGCTTGTACGAGACCCCAAAGGGGTCAAGTACCCCCGGTCATGATTCGAAGGTTTTCCCTAACTTCTAGGGGGTGCTTTCGGGTCGTGACAAAGTAGTTCACTAGGTAATCTCAACTCATATGCAATTTTGCCAAACCTTTGCAAAATTTCATAGGGACCTACATAACGAGGACTCAACTTCCATTTCTTGCTAAATCCCATCAACTCTTTTATGGGTGAAATTTTCAAATACACCTTATCACCTTGTTTAAATTTTAAGTCCCTCCTCCTATTGTCTGCATAAGACTTTTGTTGGTTATATGTTGTTTTCAATCGGTTTCTTATTATATTAACTTTCTCCAAAGATTTATAGATCAATTCAGGACCAAAGAGTGAAGACTCACCGACTTTGAACCACCCAATCAGAGATCTGCATCTCCTACCATACAAGGCCTCTAAAGGATCCATAGATATAGTCGAATGGTAACTATTGTTATAAAAGAACTCAACCAAAGGCAAGTGTTCATCCAAATTTCCCTTGAAATTAATTGGAGAAGCTCTAAGAATATCCTCAAGGATTTTAATAGTACGCTCCGCTTGACCATCCGTTTGGGGATGAAACGAGGTGTTTAACTTTACTTTTGTACCCAACCCTTTCTGGAATGACCTCCAAAACCTTGATGTGAATTGTGCACCCCTATCCGATATGATGGATAACAGAATACCATGAAGAAACACAATCTAATCTATAAAGATCCTTTCATAATCCTCCGCCAAATAAGTGGACTTGACAGGAATAAAATGAGCGAACGTTGTCAATCTATCCACCACCACCCATATAGAGTCATTTTGCCTTCTAGTCTGAGGCCATCCCACTACGAAGTCCATATTAATTTCTATCCACTTCCAACTGGGAAATTTTATGTCTTGAAGTAAGCCACCCGACTTTTGGTGCTTGGCTTTAACTTGTTGGCAATTTGGACACCTTGCAACAAATTGCGCTATTTCTCTTTTTAAGCCATCCCACCAAAATACTTCAATGAGGTCATAATACATCATAGTTGAGCCCGTATGAATAGATTAACGGGAACCATGAGCTTTCTCAAGAATTCGGTTTCTCAAATAATCTATATTAGGCAAACACAACTTTTCCTGATACCTCAAAACACCATCCCCCCTAAGGAGAATGACTAATTAATCTTACCAAGAACCTATTCCTTCAAATCCATAAATGATGGATCAAGCTGTTGTTTTGACTTCACCTCACCCACCATAGACTATTCGGAGTCATGATGGACCGTGAAAACACCATTTTGAGAATCTTCCAATCTAACACCCAAGCGAGCCAACCTATGAACACTCATGTCATAATCTTTAAACAATTCCAACCACCTTCTTTGTAGGATATTTAACTCCTTTTGGCTAAACATATATTGAAGACTTTTATGATCGGTATACACATAAACATGAACCCCATAAAGGTAATGCCTTCATATTTTTCAAGGCATATACCACGGCCGCTAACTCAATATCATGAGTTGGATAATTCTTCTCATGCACCTTAAGTTGTTTATAGGCATAGGCTACTAATTTTCCTTGTTGCATAAGAACACACCCCAATCCAACTCGGGATGCATCACAATTTACCACAAATCCCTTTGTACCCTCCATTAAAGTAAAGACCAGAGTGGAGGTAAGCCTATCTTTCAATATTTGGAAGCTTCATTCACATGCCTCCGACCACTCAAATTTCACACTCTTTTGGGTAAAGATAGTCAAAGGAGAAGCAATGGACGCAAAACCATCCACAAACCTCCTATAGTATCCCGATAAAATTAAAAAACTCCTAATGTCGGTTGGAGTCAATGGTCTAGGATAATTCTTAAGAGACTCGGTTTTCCTTGGATTAACCTCAACTCCCTCACTGGAGATGATATGACCAAGAAACGCCACCGACCTCAACCAAAACTCGCATTTTCTATAAGTCTCAAATAGTTGGTGTTCCTTAAGCACTTGTAATACTACCCTCAAATGGTACATGTGTTCATCCTCATTCTTTGAATATTTCAAGATGTCGTGAATGAAGACAATGACAAATTAATCTACGTAGTTTCTAAACACCCTATTCACGAGGTGAACAAAAGTCGTAGGGGCATTGGTGAGACCAAAAGACATTACTAGGAACTCATAGGGACCATATCTATTTTGAAATGCATTTTTTGTATATCCTCATCGCTCACCCTAAGTTGGTGATACCCAAAATCTCAAGTCAATCTTAGAAAAGTAGCTTGCCCCTTGGATTTGATCAAACAAGTTGGTCAATCCAAGGGAGAGGATACTTGTTCTTAGTCTTACTTTTTTGAGTTGTCAATAATCCATGCACATTTTAAGGGACCCATCCTTCTTCTTCACAAATAATACCAGAGCACTCCATGGAGAAATACTACGTCTAATAAAGACTTTGTCTAGTAAGTCTTTGAGTTGGGCCTTCAACTCTTTCAATTCAGCCGTAGCCATATGATAACGAGGAATTGAAATGTGGTTTGTATCCGGTAGATAGTCAATAAAAAAATCAATTTCCCATTCGAGAACGATTCCATGAAGATCCTGAGGAAAGACCTCCGGAAATTCCCTCACTACGGGGACTAACTCAATGGGAGTATTTTCGGAGTATAAATCTTTGACTCTTACAATATGATATAAAAACCCTTTTGATATCATCGTACAAACCTTTAGACAAGAAATGATATCACCTCCGGGAATAGAATTTCCCCCCTTCCACTCTAAGATGGGTTCATTAGGAAAATTGAACTTGACGATTCTTGTCCTACAATATATGGAAGCAAAAAAATGATACAACCAATCTATTCCCAAAATGACATCAAAATCAACCATATCAAATTCTACTAATTCAACATGAGTAACTCTATTGGCAACATTATAGGAAAGTTTCTATATACCCTCTTTGCAACCACCGAACAACCTACAGGGGTAGTTATCAATGAAGGTACATTTAGGACATCCGGCAAAATATAAAACTTTCTAGCTATCAAAAGAGTAACAAAAGATAATTTATCACCCGGATAAAGTAAAGCATATACATCAATGGAGAAGATTTGTAACATAACAGTCACCACATCGGGAGAACACTCTTGTTCATCCCTAGAGCTAACAATATAAAAGTGTTCATTCTTGGAGCATCAACATTAAAACCATTATCTTGAGCTTGCCCACTCCCCTTGTCTTTCCCCTTCGCATTAGGGAAATCTTTAACTTTGTGGCGGCTCTTGCCACATCAAAATCAATTGTCCGTCCCAACAAGTCACTCACCAAAATGCTTCTTACCACACATTCCAAAAGTTGGCTTCTTACTTGGTGAACTAGTGCCTATTCCCTTTTTAGACTTAGGGTTAGACACCCTATCATCAAGAAACATAGGAAATTTTGAAGGAACTTGATTGAAAAACCTCTTCTTTAATCTAGGTTTTTCTTGAATTTCCAACTTCCCCTTAGAAGAACCGCCTTCATAACCCTTGGCTCTCTTGGACTCCCTGTTCTTTCTCCTTAGTCTACTTTCTTCCACTTGTTTAGAATGAACAATTAGACGAGAGATATTCATATTATCATCAAGCATAGCCGAACGACATTCTTCTACCAAGTCTTCGGACACTCCAGTAAGAAAATGACTCATATTATCCCTTGGGTTAGACACCATGGATGGAGCATACTTGGACAATTAAGTAAACTTCAAGGAGAAGTCAAGTACACTCATACCTCCTTGACGAAGTTTGATAAATTCTTCAACCTTCTCTTCCCTCAACTCTATAGGAAATAACCTATCAAGTAAGGCCGTCTTCAAAATCTCCCAATTCACCGGACCACTTCTTAGTGCTCTATTATCTCTCCATTGTGTGTATACCATGTTTGGGGCATATCTTTGATTTTATAGGCCGCAAACTAGACCTTCTCAATTGAGGACACATCCATAGCATATAAAACCTTATAGACCTCATGAAGGAAATCTTGAGGGTTTTCATCCGCTTTTGAACCGAAAAACAAATGTCGGTTCATCCTAGTAATGTCTCTCAAATGAGAGGCCATAGTGCTAGCTTGTTGAGGAACTCGGGGTCCAACCTCCCTATTCACTTAGGCCGTCATAGCATCGCTTTACAAGTGATGGCATAAGAGGTCATGGCTTGGGCCAAATTGAGAAAAGTTGCCCTTATCTCTCCATAGGTCATCGGTGGAGGAACAAATGGAACTTGATCACCCATAGCAACTTTTTCAAGTGGAGGCACTTTGTTGTCTTATAGTAGCTGCTCTTCGAGTATTCATACCTCAAACCACGATAAAAGGTTTAGGTGAAAGCACATAATATGACTCTAGAGGCACCACATAGGATTACAAGAAGATGACAGTTTCGTAAGCATCACATCACTTCTCATTCATAAGTGTGGCGCGCTTCACAATTATAAATAAGAATCTACATAGATGTTGTTTAAGGAGACATCGACCCTAAAGATATTAAGCCTCATGCTTTGACACCAAGGTTGTCACATCCATGGAGCACCCCTAGACGCAATCGGCGTAGTCATCTTCGGAGAAGACTAAGACTAGCCTCTTAGCATTCGTCATTACATAACATATGTTAAAAAGTGCAAAAAATTAAAACTTTTCATCTACATCTAATTCATGAGATTTACATAGACCTCTCGCTTACACATAATATATACATATGGAGTTTACTTAGAATCCTCGCATAGAAATCTTACATAGGCTTCTACTTTTATGTCACATATACAATATACACAATATAGAGTCTAATAGAAATGTATCATATAAAACCTTCTATGTCAGAAAAAAACAATTCGGGCATAGCCCTTACACAAATGTATAATTGCCGCTTAGGTCTTACAACAATGTCTTGAACAATATGAGTGAAATGAATGTCATTAGACTATAACAAGTCATATAGGTAGAATAGGAAAAGGCACCACCCTTGGATCTTGAGGACATACCTACACTTGGATAAATGATCCAAGCCTTCTTGCAAATTGGCCTGAACCCTTCAACGACCGAAACCTAAAATATTTGGGGAAAAGGGAGAAATATGTCACACCCGGAATTCATACTGGATGATACCGGCGTCGTTAACCTCTCAGAGGTCGCAAAAAAGCCTCTTAGCATTCGTCATAACATGTGATCATGAAAAAATGAAGAAAAATTAAAAACTAATTAATATACTAATGAAATATACTTAGACTTCATACTTAATATTCATACGGTGTTCTAAAACTTGTCTCACATATATAAAAATCATCCAAGAGTGCAAAGCTAATAATAATCAATATGCCATATAGGCCTTAGTACAAAAGAATCCAAAGAACATAACGGAATAACGTATTCTAAAAACTACAAAATCTTCATAAGGCTGAAAGTTGAAATGGTAACGTCCCGAACTTGAGGACCTACAATGACTTGGAGAGAGAGTTTCAAGCTTCTTCAACTAGACCTGCTTAACTTCAATGGTCGGAACCGACAATTCTAGTAAAATAATGTAATGGGTTAGTACGCCACATGTACTAAGTATGGGTATCTGCACATAACATATAGGGACATGCATGAAAAAGTATCATTTATCATTCTTTAGAAAACATGCTAAGTCATATGAAAGTCTTCAATGCACATACCATATAACATATAGAAGTAACGATTTCATCACTTAAAGCATGATCATAATCGAAGGCATATTCTCATAAATTGACGTTAACAATTCATGTTCAATAAATTATATAAACATAACACACAAAACACTTACCATTGATCCCATCCCCAACCTACAAGTGCAATGGTAATGTGAAGCGACATAACCCCACACAACCAAGTAGATAAGATAGGAGACCATAATTAAAGCTTTGCTTCATATAACTTGTATCATAGTTAGTTATCATTAACATAGCAATATATCCAAATAACATATTTATCGTAATAGCAAACATTCATATAAAAGTAACATCATATATCATAAACATATATCTTTCATATCATCATATTACTTATGAACAATCTCCTAATATTTCCCTTAGAGTCAACTTGTCCAATATCTAGGTAGCGTCCCATACCACTACCTATACTAAGCAAACTCCTCAAGTCACCCTAGTCAACGTTCGTTTACTTGTCTTTCATTTTACATGAGGGAACATAGGCATTAACCGACATAGACCATGTGAGCTAAACATGGAATCCAGTGTCTTCCCCACACCAAAAAGAGGTGGACTGCCGGCCAAAGTACAACAGAACATGACGTAGCTTTCTAGGTGGATCCACTAGCTAGTATCCTATGGTGGAAACATTGTTCAAGAACTAGGAGATGTATTAGAGACCCATAGTTCCACATTACATGGCAGCCTCAATCGCATGAGAATCATTGTGAACCTACCTTCCCGCTGGGGAAGGAACACTTCCCATATCTAGTTCATCGGTGCTTAGCTTAAGTCCCTTTTGTTGAAATAACCTTTAATTTGTCTTGTATCGAAAAGTTATCATAGGTCATAGAAGATTATCTCCTTGTATAACATGATCATGAGCTCTTTTAGATTAGATGAGAATTGTCCTTTCATCGTAACCTTTCTTATGTGAGATTAACATAAAATAGTCACCTTGTGTAAAGCATACAAGGGATATCATAACTTGCATATTCGTATTCTTATCATAATCTCATGATTTACATGTTCATAGTCCAGCATATTCATATAGGAACATCATACATACTTTCATAACATAGAACCATGACTTATAGGCTAGCATAAACATCTTAGAGAAATCACAATTTTAGAAGACTTACCTCTTTCTTCCAAGAACCTTATTCATCATGCAATATTCATAATTATACATAGTGAAATACTCAATTGCATAATCAAGAACAAATCATAAAATCATGTACAAGATCAATGCATAGCATAGGAGAAGGTAAACGGGTCATTAAAACCTTAAATTCTAACCCTAACGTTTTCACGGTATCAAACACTACAAACAGCCCATTCAAAACCATCACATAGAGAAAGATCATGTATAACACGTTATTCAAACATTATCAATCAATTATTCAACAATTCATGCGAATTATATATAAAAATCATTTACTTTTCATTGAGAATCATAAATCTAGGGTTAGGAAGAAAATCCGTTTTGTAGAGTAAAAAACCTAGAATTCGAAGTTCTTGAATATTTATCTTTAGGACATGTTTGGTAAAGGAATCCCAAGAGTGAAAACCCATACCTTAAAGATGAAGAATCCACGAAATATGATTGGAGACTTTGAAACCTTCGTCTACTTCCTTAAGCTTTTTCTTGTTCTTCAATGGAGGTTGGAAAAGAGAGCGTTCTTGAGAGATTGAGAGAATTTCGTTTGATTCTTATTTGGGACGTGTAATTGTGGTCGAAAACTGACCTAATATTAATATATAGACGTCCCAAGAATTTCCGTAAATATTCTCTACTGAAATTACCAAACCGCCCCTCCTAAATCGACTACAAATAGGAGAGCATTTGACTAAGGGTCTCGGGCTTGACTAGGACTTAAATTAATGAATTAAGTTGCTAATTTAATTAATAAAGTGACCTAGTGTAATTACTAGAGTACCCCTAAGTCTTTAGGACCATAACCAACCCATTTGGATCATCCTAGGTTAGGTACTAGGATGTTTCTTTAGTTAGTTACTCGGCTAGGGTCACCCGATTAGGTCTTATGATTTCGGGCACCTAGTTAGTTTATTTTTGTTAGTCCTAAGTTAGTTTTTTAGTTAGGTTAGTTAGTTAGGGCCTATAATTAGTTAGGGAACTCGGCACCGAATTGTTGGATCCGACACGCCTGTCCCTAACCGCCCTAACCGAATTGGTTAGGCTTGTCTCTCGGCCGGTTGCATATGTGCTTGCACATGTGTTGCTGTGAACTTTCCTCAATCCGTGCATTTTGGAAATTTCACTGATTGTCCAAGGATCCTCACAATGTCCTTCGACACTTCTTAATCTACATGGTCATTTTAAATGGTCATGTGCTATGGTACCTAAGCTTGACAGTTGGATGCCTCATACCTAATATGAGTATGCGATGAATATAATTATTTATCTTAGGGTGTTCATTGCAGGTACAATTCCTAAATAAGCTTGGATTGGAGCATTTGAACATCAAAGGGTATTTTTAAGTTATAAGTTACTTGTGTATACATAGAAAAATTGGCTAACACCCTTAAGCCAATATTCTCTAATATGCCTAATATTACTCAATATTGGGCATTGGGATGCCTATGTACCTCAATTCAAATTCTTAAAACCTAATAGGCTCTTGACTAGACAAGTACATTTTCCAGAATGTTACAAACTAGGGGTTAGTACATCACTTGTACTAAGTATGAGTATATGCACATACAACATTTAAAGACATGCATGAAAGGGACAATTCCTTTAGAAAACATGCTAAGTCATTTAGAAATCCTTAATGCACATACAAGATAAGGATCACAGCAATATAAAACATGTTAATAACCAAAGACAACATCAACATAAAGTCATATCACCAATTCCGTTCCAATTGTTCATATCAACATAGTATACAAAACCCTTACCAGCAATCCTATCCCAAGTCTACAAGTTTGATGCTTATGTGAAGCCCCATAACCCCATGTCTTCACCATATATAACAACTTAGACCAATAGCATATTCATTAAAATAGTCCACATCATATAATATTATCATCATATAATGAAAACATTTCATAATAAATGATATAATAATACATGAGACCATCTCCTAGGACTCCTTTTAGAGTTTACTTGTGCACTTTCTAGGTTGAATCCAATTGTAACACTCCGAAAGTCTAAGATGTGTTCTAGAGCCTAACATACGTGTGAAAAGGTTTAGACACTGTTTTAAGGTCATAAATAATGCATATATGTCATTTAGGAAGTTTAGGAGTCAAAATGTCAAGGAACGTCCACGACGTCAGGAGACTAGTGCAAAAGGTGATAGCGTACCTTAGCCTATTTCACTAGGTTGTCGGAGTTAGAAATTTAGGAATTTTGGTGGAAGGGTGTCTAACATGTATTATAGTTAAGTCATAGTTGAAACGTTTGGTTACTACTCCCCAAGGACCAACCAAGGGCCCTTATTAAGGGGGACCCTTACAACATGGGACAAAAGTTGTCGAAGGCAGCGTCCACCAACGGATGCAACCAACAGATCGTAGTCCCATCAACAGAGGTTCTATTGCCTCCATTGATTAAAACTTAGAATATTTGGGAAATACTGGATTTTAACCAGTCTCTGACCAAAATGACGGACCAAATCGATGGAGGGTCCTGTTGTCATAGATTGACAAATGTGGCGTCCACGTAGTCCCGTCTATGAGACCACTGGTTTTGCTGCTCGTTTTTAGTTAGGTTAAATTAATTAATTAGGTGGTTATTTAATTAGTTAGGGGTTTAGGTAGGTATAATTAAGTTGGTTGATGACATATATAAATACCCTAAGCTAATTAAACTAACCTAAGCCATCATAATTCCAAATACCAAATTAATCCTCCTTCTCTCTTCTTCCTCTCACCCAAAGAAGAATACCATAGAAGTCAAGGTCAAGGGGTTCTATAGCTGCTAAATATCCTATTTTCTCCATCAAACTTCATCAATCAACAAGGTATGGTATTCCTTTCACCTTTGGGATTTCTTTCCTTGAAGGATTCCTTCAAATTGATTTCAAAAAGATGATATTCATGTGGCTCTCTTCCAATCTAGAAATTGGTCTTTCAATTTTATTTGTTTATAGTTTCGTTTGATTGTATTGATTAGATTATGAGGAACTATGACTATATTACACTACTTATTGATGTAGTGGTCTAGTTTGTAGAAGATGACATTTTTCCCTTAACCCTTGGTTGTGATCTTGAATTGAATTGTATAGTATTGATACAATTAGCTTGGTTCTTGCGTGAATTACTATCCTATGTTGTTATTATGTCAATTCATGAATATGTTGAGGTGAATTGTAATCCTATCATGTTAGTTCTTGAGTGATAGACTTATATTGTGGAGTATATAATGAATTCGACTTAAGTCTCCATCTCTAGACTATGAACTAGTTGGGAATTGTTGTGTAGTGGTTCAATTGAATTTATTATTATGTTTCTTGCAATTATATGATGATATTACCCCATTGTTTGATTGAATTAGGGATGGTTGATGGTAAGACCATGATGATGGTTTTGTGAAGATGATTTGTGTAAATCTTATTGTCTCAACTCTTTATTTCAATTATGGTTACTTGTAATTAAGTGATGATGTTGTATTTAAGTATACCTTATATTAAGATTGATAGGGCTGATATGATGTTGAATTGAAATGTCTTGAATATAGTTTGTGAGGTGTTGTCTAAGATGTAAGTGTTATAAGGATTGTGATAACTTACCAATGTGCCTTATCATGAATGATTATGTAAATGTTCTAACCTCAAGTGTATGAACTGTAATGAAAGGAAAATACTCAAGCAATTCATATTGAGCTATGATGATGATGATTATATAAGGGATAAACACTATGACCTACATTAGGCTATGTTAATTATTAAAGGCATTAAAGATATTTCAAAAAGAGACTCTAGCATATCACCGAGTGAAATAGAGTGAGGAGTGTCCTTACCCACATAGAGAAGGTAGGATCACTAATGTAGTCTTGAGATTTTAGACTATAATGCATGTAGCATTAAGAAGGTCCAAACTATATCTCCTAGTTCTTGAACTATGTTTCCCCTATAGGAATACTAGCTAGTGGATCCACGTAATTGCTATGTTCATATTTTTGTACTAACTTTGCAAGTAGTCCACCTTCTTTCGATTTAGGGTTTCATGACACCGGATTCCACATTAATTCATATGGTCTATGTTGTTTATGTCAAGATATTCCCAAAAGGTAAAATGAAGTAATGAATGAGCACTAACTAGGATGAACTAAGGGGTTTAACTTAGTCTAGGTAGGGTTATGGGACTCTAACGATACATTTCACTACTAGTTAGCCTTGGAAGGAGTATTAGGAGGATGTTCTTTTGTATGTATATGCTTATGAATGTAAATGAGATGTATATGATGATCTTACTAGTTGATGGTAACTTATGATGTTGAACTCACTTATGAATACATGTTTGGTCTATATTGCTAAAGTATGAAGTTAGGTACTCTTAATGATATGATATGTGGAGTAGGACATTGGTTATGGTTCTTTTTAGGTTTACTTGATTGAGTAAGGTTATGGGTATTTTCTTAGTTATTGCACAAGTGGACTTAATTAGGGTCATGAGTAATGGTCTTGCTTTTGTTATGTTGTAATGAACTCTTATTCATGCTTGTTGAGGTTATAACTTGATGATAGAGTTGTCTTGAGTATGTGTTCAAATACGTTGGTATGCATGATTGACTTGGCTAGATTTAGTATGGTTGTTGTTGTGATGAACATGATCTTGACTTGATGAATATGCATTGATGACTTGTATTGGTTCTTGAATGTGCATAAGGCTTTCCAAATGAAAAATAACATGCTTTAATGAAATTCCCCTTTCTAGCATGTTTTTGTGATGTGTGTGCATAAGATTTAATACTTAGTACATGTGATGTGCTAACCCCATTTTCTCCCTTTTCCCCAACATTTTAGGTTCCGGTCGTTGAAGTTCTCTTTAGACGACTTTGAAGGAAGACTTGGAATTCTCACTCATCCAAGTTAGGTAGGTCCTCACTTTCCGAGGGCAATGACACTATCAACATTTGGAATGTTGTTCTAGTTTTAAGACTTTTAGTTCTTTCCCTTTTCATTTAAGTACTAAAGATTGTATAGACTATATGTGGATTTATTACATTGATGTATAGGATATGCCCAATTGATACACTCTTGTTTAGATGGTTATGAGATAAGACACTCTTTTAATACATGTTAAGTATCTTATATATCTATGTGCAATAAAAGTAGAAAACTATGTAATCTTCTTATACAAAGGGTCTATGTATACTCGATATGAATATATATTATGTGTATGCGAGAGGTCTCTACAAACATAAAAATAAGTATAGAAAAGTTTTAAATTTTCCACATTTTAACTTATGAATGTAATGATGTAAGCTAAGACCCTAGTCTTAGTCCTCTCTGAGGACGCCGATGCCGGTTATGTCCAGGTCTTACTCCACGGATGTGACAAACTTGGTATTAGAGCATGCGGTTGAATATCTTGAGATCCGATGTCTCACTGAACCACGTCTATGTAGATTCTTACTCATAATTGTGAAGCGCGCCACACATATAAATAGGAAACTATATGATGCTTAGGAAACTCTCACTTTCTTGGAAATCCAATATCGTGACTCTAGAGTCTTGGCTCTATGTGACTTTAGCATATAATCTTTTTATTGTGATTATAGGCAATGTGTAATTGAAGAACATCCGCTCGAAGACTTAATTAAGAGATTGCCAATGCGGGAGCTCCTCCATGTGGTAATCAAGTACCTCCCCTTGAAGAAGTTGCTAATGATGATCAAGCTCCGGTCAATCCTCCACCTATGACGGATGGTGACATAAGGGATGCCTTTCCTCAAATGTCCCAAGCCATTACTACACAAGCACAAGTCTTCACTACATAAGCACAAGCCATGACAACCCAAGCTAATCGGGAAGTGTACCTCGAGGAAACCAACATGTTGGAACCATGGCCTCACGTTTGAGATATTTCACTATAATGAATACCCCTACTTTCTAGGGGTCCAAAGTTGAGGAAGACCCCCAAGAATTCTTAGATGAAGTCTACAAAATTCTGTAGTCTATGGGGTTGACTAAGGGCTGCATTTCTCCAAATGGCCCAAGCCATTACTAAACAACCACAAGTTTTCACTACTCAATCATAAGCCATTACGCCCAAAGATAATCGGGAGGTGGTACCCCGAAGAAACCAACATGTCTGATCCATAGCCTCACGTTTGAGAGATTTCACTAGAATGAATCTCCCTACTTTCTATGGGTCCAAAGTTGAGGAAGACCCACAAGAATTCATTGATGAAGTCTATAAGATTCTCTATTCTATGGGGTTGAATACAAGTGATAAAGCCGAGTTAGCCACTTACCAACTCAAATATGTGGCCCAAACTTGGTATGTCCAATGGAGAGACAATAGGCCTTTACGGGGTGGATCGGTGACATGAGAGATCTTCAATAAGGGTTTTCTTGATCGGTTCTTTCCTAGAGAGAAGAGGAAAGCCAAAGTGGACGAATTCATCAACCTTCGTCAAGGAGGTATGAGTGTACTTGACTACTCTTTGAAATTTACTAAATTGTGAAAGTATGATCCTAATTTGGTTTCCTATCCTAGAGATGAAATGAGCCGCTTTTTGACGGGAGTGTGAGATGACTTGCAAGAAGAATTTCGTTCGGCTATACTACATGATAATATGAACATTTCTTGTCTCATGGTTCATTATCAACAAGTGGTAGAGATAAGGATTAAGAGGAAGATTAGAGATGCTAAATAGGAAAAGGTCTTTTGATGGTAGTTATTCAAAGAGTAGGCTTGATTTCCAAGGGAAGCCTAGGTTCAAGAAGAGGTTCTCTAATCAAGTTCCTTTCAAGTTCCCTAACACTCTTGATAATATGGTTTCTAACCCTAAGTTTTAAAAGGGAAGGGGTACTAGTTCATCAACCAAGAAGCCAACTTGTGGAAAGTGTGGCAAGAAGCATTATGGTGATCGCCTCATTGGGATGGAAAATTGTTTTGGTAGTGGAAAGAGTTGCCACAAGGTTAGGGATTTCCCTAATGTGAATGGTCAAGAAAAGGGTGGTGGTCAAGCTCAAGCAATTGGTTCTAATGATGCTCCGAAGAAGAATCACTTTTATGTTTTTCGCTCTAGGGGTGAACAAGAGACTTCTCCCGATGTGGTGACCGATATGTTGAAAGTCGTTTCTATTGATGTATATGTTTTACTTGATCCCGGTGCTACCTTGTAATTTGTTACTCCTCTAGTATCTAAAAAGTTTGAAATTTTGCTCGATATATTAAAAGAATATTTTATGGTGTCTACCCCGGTGGGTGAGTTGGTGGGTGAGAGTGTATGAAAATTGTCCTATAATGTTGCCCAATAGAGTTACTCATGTTGAACTAGTAGAACTTGATATGTTTGATTTTTATGTCATTTTGGGTATGGATTGGTTGCATGCTTGCTTTGCCTCCATAGATTATAGATAAAGTGTGGTGAAGTTTAACTTTCCTAATGTCCCATTTTATAGTGAAAGGGGGGAATTTCTATTCCTAGAGGTTGTATCATTTCTTGTTTGAAAGCTTGTAGGATGATCTCTGAAGGGTGTTTATATTATATAGTAAGAGTCCAAGATTTGGACTCCAAATTCCAACATATTGAGTCGGTACCCGTAGTGAGGTATTTTCCAGAGGTATTTCCTAATGATCTTCCTGATATATCACTCGAACGATAAATTCATTTTTGTATCGACTTGCTACCAGATATAAATCCCATTTCAATTCCTCCTTATCTGATGGCTCCGGCCGAATTGAAATATGTGAAGTCTCAACTCAAAGACTTACTAGAAAAGGGATTTCATCGGCCTAGTATTTCTCCATGGGGTTCTCCGATATTGTTTGTAAAGAAGGATGGGTCCCTTAGAATGTATATCAATTACCGTCAACTCAACAAAGTCACAATCAAGAACAAGTATCCTCTCCCTCAGATTGACGACTTATTTGATCAACTCCAAGGTGCGAGTTACTTTTCCAAGATTGACTTGACATCGGGATATCACCAACTTAGGGTGAGAGGTGAAGATATTCCCAAGACGCCATTTCGAACAAGATATGGTCAGCATGAGTTCTTTGCAATGTCTTTTGGTCTCACAAATGCTTCGGCGGATTTTATGCACCTAATAAATATGTTGTTTCGAAGATACCTAGATTTAGTTTTAATTGTCTTCATTGACGACATCTTGATATAATCAAAGAATGAGGCAGAACACATGGATTATTTAAGAGTGGTGTGGCAAGTGCTTAAGTATAACTAATTATTTGCCAAGTATAGCAAATGTGAGTTTTGGTTGAGGTCGGTAGCGTTTATTGGTCATATATTCTCTAGTGAAGGGGTAGAGGTGGATCCAAATAAGACCAAAGCGGTGAAAAATTGGCCTAGGCCTTTGGCTCCTACAAATAGTAGGAGTTTCTTAGGCCTAGCCGGTTATTATAGAAGGTTTCCGATGGATTTGTGTATCTTTCCCTTGACAACCTTGACACAATTGAATATGAAATTTTAGTGGTCAGAGACATGTGAAAAGATCTTCCAAATGTTTAAGGTTAGGCTTACTTCCGCTCCGGTATAGACCCTTGAGGAGGGTAATAATGGTTTTGTGGTTTATTGTGATGCATCCCGAGTCGGGTAGGGGTGTGTTATTTTGCAACATGGAAAAGTTATAGCCTATGCTTCTAGGAAACTAAAAATTCATGAGAAGAATTATCCGACTCATGACCTTGAGTTAGCGAATATGGTATTTGCCTTGAAAATATGGAGGCATTATCTCTATGGGGTTCATGTTGATGTGTATACAGATCGTAAAAGTCTTCAATATGTATTCACTCAAAAGGATTTGAATCTTCGGCAACGGATATGGTTAGACTTGTTGAAATACTGACATGAGTGTTCTCTATCACCACGGCAAGGTCAATATTATAGCGGATGCTCTAAGTCGATTGTCAATGGGAAGCGTGTCCCATGTGGAAAAATCCAAGAGAAACCTGGTGAAAGATGTTTATAGGTTGGCTCGTTTAGTGGTTCGAATTGGAAGTTCTCCAAATGGTGGTGTGGCAGTACATCATAACTCCGAGTCGTCTTTGGTGTTTGAGGTGAAGTCTAAGCAACACCTTGATCCCTTATTGATGGAGGTTAAAGAATCAGTTCTTGGTAAAATGAATGAGTCATTATCCCAAGGGGGGACGGTGTTCTTAGGTATCAAGAAAGATTGTGTGTGCTTAATATGGATTATTTGAGGAGTAGAATCCTTGAGAAAGATCATGGATCCCGTTACTCTATTTATCCGGGCTCTACAAAGATGTACCAGACGTTAGAGAAGTGTTTTGGTTGGATCGCCTAAAAAGAGATATTGCAGAGTTTGTTGCAAAGTGTCTGAATTGAAAAGACGTGAAGGCTGAGCACCAACAGTCGAGTGGTTTACTACAACATATCCAAATTTCACTTGGAAGTGGGAAGATGTTAACATGGATTTTGTAGTAGGTTTGCCTCGAACTGGAAAGCAATATGACTCTATATGGGTTGTAGTGGATAGAGTGACTAAATCCACTCATTTTATTCCCGTTAAGTCTACTTATTCGGTGGAAGATTATGCAAGAATCTATATTTATAAGATAGTGAGTCTTCATGGCGTTCCCTTGTCCATCATATCAGATAAAGGTGCTCAATTTACCTCTAGATTTTGGAAATCATTTGAAAGAGGTTTGGGTAATCGAGTGAAGTTAAGCACCACTCTTCATCCTCAAACGGATGGTCAAGCGAGCGGACTATTCAAACTCTTGAAGATATGCTTGTATCATTGACTTTAAGGGAAATTGGGATGAGAATTTGCCTTTGGTAGAGTTCTCATATAATATTAGTTTTCATTCATCCATATCTATGGCTCCTAATGAAGCTTTGTATGGTAGGAGGTGTAGATCTCCTATTGGGTGGTTTGAAATTGGCGAGTCTTTGCTTCTTGGTCCCGATTTTATTTATAAGACTTTGGAGAAAGTTCATATCATAAGGAACCGGTTGCAAACAACCTATAGTCGGCAAATGTCTTATGCAGACCATAGGAGAAGATATTTAGAGTTCGAAGAAGGTGATAAGATGTATCTAAATATTTTTCCTATGAAAGGGGTGGTTAGTTTTGGCAAGAAAGGGAAGTTGAGTCCTAGTTATGTGGGTCACTATGAAATCTTGCAAAGGGTTGGTAAGGTTGCATATGAATTGAAACTCCCTAGTGAACTATCTTCGTTTTATTGCATTTTCCATGTTTCTATGCTTAAGAAGTATACCGGTGATCCCGAGTCTATTCTTCCTATTGAGGGTCTTGGTTTGTAAGAGAACCTCTCTTATGAGGAGTTTCGGTTGAAATCCTTGATTGTCAAGTAAAGAGGTTGAGGAAAAAAGAGGTGGCCTCCGTAAAAGTATTATGGAGAAACCACCTACTTAAGGGAGCAACATGGGAGGTTGAGGCCGACATGAAGTACCGTTATACTCAAATCTTTCCTAATGAAGGTTAGTTGTTCTTACTAATAATGAAATTAATGACTAAATTTGAGGTTTTTTTGATTTTTGGTGAAGTTTTGCAAAAAGGCTCTTGTTACACTGAATTACAGTGTAGTTGTACATATATATTTGAAAATCTGTAACTCTTCTTGTTTTGAGTTATGTTGTGCATTTTGATATGGTGAGCCTTTAATAAATGATGTTGAGCATGTTGTTAACTAATGTTTTGGCATAATTGAATCATATATGGTATGTTGAACTCATGTTGTTGTGAAAAGATAATTCCTCATGTTTTGATGATGAGCTGTATGTGTAGTAATTATAGTCATGCTATGTGTAAATGCCACGATTGATGTTTTAACTCATGTTATAATGTATTTTTATTGGTTGGGATGCTAGTCTTGAGTCTATTCCTTCCTTCCAAATGAATTTAGTGTCATTCTGGGACGAATGTTCCTAATTGGGGGATAATGTAACACTTCAAAAGTCTAAGATGTGTTCTATAGCCTAACATAGGTGTCAAAAGGTTTAGACATTGTTTTAATGTAATAAATGACGAATATATGTAATTTAGGAAGTTTAGGAGTCAAAACGTCAAGGAACCCCCACGACGTTCGGAGACTAGTGCAAAAGGTGCTAGAGTGCCTTAGACTATTTGACTAGGTTGTCAGAGTAAGAAATTGATGAATTTTTGTCGAAGGGTGTCTAACATGTATTACAGTTAATTCATAGTTGAAATGTTAGGCTACGACTCCCCAAGGACCAACCAAGGGCCCTTGAGGAGGACCCTTGCAACTTGGGGCAAAAGTTTCCCAAGGCAGTGTCCACCAACAGATTAAACCAAAACGACGGACCAACAGAACGGAGGGTCCTGTGGTCGTCAATTGACAAACGTGGCGTCGAACTGGTCTCATCTGTGAGACCACTCGTTTTGCTTCTCGTTTTTAGTTTTGTTAAATTCATTAATAATGTGGTTAGTTAATTAGTTAGGGATTTTTTTGGGGGTCTAATTAAGTTGGTAATGACCTATATAAATACCCTAATCTAATTAAACTAACCTAAGACCTCATAATTCCCAAAACCAATTTTCTCCTCCTTCTCTCTTCTTTTACTCTCCCGAAGAAGAACACCATAGAAGTCAAGGTCAAGGGTTTCTAGGGCTGCTAAAGATCAAGGTTTCTCCATCAAACTTCATCAATCAACAAGGTATGTGATTCCTTTCACCTTTAGGATCTCTTTACCCAAAGGGTTCCATCAAATTGATTTCAAAAAGATGAAATTCATGTGGGTCTCTTCCAATATTGAAATTGGTCTTTCAATTTGATTTTTTATGGTTTCATTTGATTGTATTGATTAATTATGAAAAATTATGACTATATTACACTACTTATTGATGGATTGGTCTAGTTTGTAGAAGATGGCCTTTTCCCCTAAACCCTAGGTTGTGATCTTTAATTGAATTATGTAGTATTGATACAATTAGCTTGGTAATTGTGTGAATTACTATCCTATGTTACTGTTATGTCAATTCATAAATAGATTTAGATGAATTGTAATTTTATCATGCTAGTTCTTGAGTAATTGACTTAGATTGTGGAGTATATCATGAATTCGACTTAATTCTCTAACTCTAGACTATGAACTAGTAGGGAATTTTTGTGTAGTGGTTCTGTTGACTTTATTATTATGTTGGTTGATATTATATGATGATATTACCCCATTGTTGGATTTAATTGGGGATGATTGATGGTAATACCATGATGATGGTTTTGTGAAGAAGATTGGGGTAAGTCTTATGGTCTCAACTCTTTACTTCAATTATGGTTACTTGAATGATGTTGAATTAAAATGTCTTCACTATGGTTTGTGAGGCGTTCGCTAAGATGTAATGTTATAAAGATGGTGAAAACTTACCAATGTGCCTTATCATGAATAATTATGTAAATGTACTAACATCACGTGTATGAATTGTAATGAAAGGAAAATACTCCCGCAATTCATATTGCACTATCATGATGATGACTATAAAGGGATAGACCCTATGACCTACATTAAGCTATGATAATTAATAAATACATTAAAGACATTTCAAAAAAGGACTCTAGCTTAGAACCGAGTGAACTAGAGTGAGGAGTTTCTATTCCCACATAGGGAAGGTAGGATCACTAATGTGCTCCTGAGATTTAAGACTATAATACATGTAGTATAAAGAGGGTCCTAAATATATCTCCTAGTTCTTGAACTATGTTTCCCCCATAGGAATACTAGCTAGTGGATCCATGTAATTGCTATGTTCATGTTTTGGTACTACCTTGGCAAGTAGTCCGCCTTCTTTCGGTGTAGGTTTCCATGACACCACATTCCACATTAGCTCATGTAGTGTATATCGGTTAAGGCAGGATGTATCCAAAAGGTAAAATGAAGTAATGAATGAACTCTGACTAGGATGACCTAAGGTGTTTAGCTTATTCTAGGTAGTGGTATGGAATTCTACCTATACATTGCACTAGTTAGCCTTGGAGGGAGTCGTAGGAGGATGTTCTTATGTATGTATATTCATATGAATTTAAATGAGATGTATATGATGATCTTACATGTTGATGGTATCTTCTAATGTTGAACTCACTTATAAATTCATGTTTGGTCTATATTGATAAAGTATTATGTTAGGTACTCTTAATGATATGATATGTGGAGTTGGACATTAATTATGGTTCTTGATAGGTTTACTTGATTGAGTATGGTTATGGGGCTTCTCTTAGTCATTGCACAAGTGGACTTAATGAGGATCATGATTACTGGTCTTGCATTGGTTATGTTGTAATGAACTCTTATTCATGCTTGTTGAGGTTATAACTTGATGATAGAGTTGTCTTGAGTATGTGTTCAAATATTTTGGTATGCATGATTGACTTGGCTAGATTTAGTATGGTTGGTCTTGTGATGAACATGATCTTAACTTGATTAATATGCATTGATGACTTGTATTAGTTCTTGAATGTGCATAAGGCTTTCAAAATGAAAAATAACATGCTGTAATGAAATGCCCTTTTCTAGCATGATTTATGATGTGTGTGCACATGGTGTCACACTTAGTACATGTGATGTGCTAATCCCATTTTATCCCTTTTCCCCAATATTTTAGGTTCTGGTTCTTAGGCCTTTTGAGAAGAGGTAAGTCCTCACTTTCCAAGGGCAATGCCACTATCAAGCTTTTCAACGTTGTTTTAGTTTTAAGACTTTGAGTTCTTTCCCTTTTCATTTGAGTACTATAGATTGTATAGCCTATATGTGGCTTTATTACATTTATGTATGAGTTATGTCCAGTTGATACATTTTTGTTCAGATGGTTATGAGATGAGACACTCTTTTAAGACTGTGTTAAGTATCTTATATATCTATGTACAATAAAAGAAGAAGACTGTGTAATCTTCTTATATGAAGGGTTTATGTATACTCGATATGAATATATATATTTTGTGTATGCTAGAGGTCTATGTAAACCTCAAGATAGATATATAAAAGTTTTAAATTTTCCACATTTGAAACTATGAATATAATGATGTAAGATAAGAGGCTAGTCTTAGTCCTCCCGAGGACGACGACGGCGGTTATGTCAAGGGGGTGCTCCCCGAATGTGACACCAACACCCCTACCTATCCTAAGTACACCCCTTTAGTCATCCTAATCAATGTCCATCTTCATTTATTCAGTCATTTTAATTTTGGGAATATCTAGCCTTAACCGACATAGTTCACATGAGCTAATGTGGAATCTAGTATCATGGACCCTACACCGAAAGAAGGTGGAATACTTGCCAAGGCAGTATCAATATATGAATATAGCATCTAGGTGGATCCACTAGCTAGTATTACTATGAGAGGAACATAGTTCAAGAACTAGGAGATGTATTTGGGATCCTCTTTATGCAACATGCATTATAGTCTCCAATCTCATGAGTACAATAGTGAACCTACCTTACCTACTTGGGAATGGACACTCCTCGCTATTAGTTCACTTGGTGCTAAGATAGTGGCCCTTTTTAAATGTCTTTCATTAACAATCATAATTTAGTTTAGTTCATATGAGTCTACTCGTTGTATAGTAATATTCATTAGCTCAATAGGCATTTCATGAGAACATCCTTTCATACAACCTTCATATGTGATATAATAAGGCACATAGGTAATTCATAACCAACCTTATATCTGTACATCATAAACATAATCTCACAATCACATAATAAAGATATTTTAATTGCATCATCATACCACACAACTTAATCTAATCACAAGATATACTTCAATTGAACTTCATCACCAAGTACCTGACATCATAATTGAAGTAAAGGCTTGAGTTCACAAAGACTTACCAAATCTCCGCCAAAAGCCATCATCCATGGACCAACAAATTTCATCTAGTAAAAGGTGTAATAACATCATTCAATAGTAATTAACACAATAACAAGGTCAGTTGTATCAACACTAATCAATTCAACATCAATTCATAAGGTAGGGTAAGGGAAACATAATTCATCATGAATTATTCAAGAACTATATCCAATCCCACCAATACATTACCCTAGGCAGTCCATGAATGAATAGATAAAACAAGTCTAACAATCAATACGTTTATCAATTCCCATCCATTCATAAGCAAGATCAAAGATTTTGGATAATTGGGGAAGGGACATGATCCACACGAAATTTCCTTAATAACATAAATTACTCAACAATATATACTCAATTAGCCATGGGTAACCATAATTAGTCATAATCAATCATCAATTTCAAGTTTAGAAGAAAACCCATTTGTAGAAGAAAACCCCTAAGAATTTGGGTAATTTAGAAATCAACTTTGAGAGGACCTCTTGGGAAAGTAATCCCAAGAGTGAAGAACCTATAACTTAATGAAGCTTAACCCACTAAATGCAAGTGAAATCCTAGAGAAATTGGTCTTCTTCTTCAAGCTTTCTTTTTTCTTCAATAGAGGTTGAATAGAGAGAGAAAGCAGAGAGAGGTGAATGATTTTGGGTTTTGATTTGGGCATTTAATTGGAGTGAGTAAATATAAGGGAAAACTGATTGAAAGTCAATAAATAGGATCCCATGAAATACCCAAAAGACCCCTCACTTAAGTTGACCCTTTAATGAAGTCAAACTTGAATTCCAAAATTCAGATTTTCGTCGGGGAACAAGTCCGCGACGTGGAGCTGCTCCCGCAAGATTTTCTAATTTATTTTTCAAAACAGTAGAGTACGCAAAGTACCTGCGAGGAAGACTTGATTTTTTACCAAAGGCCCACCAAGTCCGCGACGCGTACCCATCTCCTCTATGTGTATTTTGGCTGCTGCTTTGCCATGTTTGGGGTCCTTTTGTGGACCCCTAGGGCAACCCTTCGGGGGACGTACCTGGACTTTTCCTCCCTATATACATAGTTTTACCTATTTAAATTCATTTTACAAGTATTAGACCTCATACAACACCTCTAAACCTATCCAAAACCTACATACCTTTCACTATTTAAATTAGACTAGCTTTCGAACGTCTACGACGTTTGTTGACGTCTTGACCTAAAACTTACTAAATGGTTTATAAAAATTATTTTAGGCTTAGAAACAGTATTTTAAGATTTAGGTCCTCTTGTGAGGCTTTAGCTTAACTCATGGACTTTTGGAGTGTTACATTTTTTCCCCTAGAATTGAAGGATGGTACGAGAGTTCCTCACATTGAAACAGGACTCCATGAGTGTTCATGAGTATGGGTTCAACTTCACCCAACTGTCTCTCAATATCATGAGTTGGATAATTCTTCTCATGCACCTTAAGTTGTTTATAGGCATAGGCTACTAATTTTCCTTGTTGCATAAGAACACACCCCAAGCCAACTCGGGATGCATCACAATTTACCACAAATCCCTTTGTACCCTCCGTTAAAGTAAAGACCGGAGTGGAGGTAAGCCTATCTTTCAATATTTGGAAGCTTCATTCACATACCTCCGACCACTCAAATTTCACACTCTATTGGGTAAAGATAGTCAAAAGCGAAGCAATGGATGCAAAACCATCCACAAACCTCCTATAGTATCCCGATAAAATTAAAAAACTCCTAATGTCGGTTGGAGTCAATGGTATAGGATAATTCTTAACAGACTCGGTTTTCCTTGGATCAACCTCAACTCCCTCACTGGAGATGATATGACCAAGAAACGCCACCGACTTCAACCAAAACTCGCATTTTCTATAATTCTCAAATAGTTGGTGTTCCTTAAGCACTTGTAATACTACCCTCAAATGGTACATGTGTTCATCCTCATTCTTCGAATATTTCAAGATGTCGTGAATGAAGACAATGACAAATTAATCTACGTAGTTTCTAAACACCCTATTCACGAGGTGAACAAAAGTCGTAGGGGCATTGGTGAGACCAAAAGACATTACTAGGAACTCATAGGGACCATATCTATTTCGAAATGCCTTTTTTGTATATCCTCATCGCTCACCCTAAGTTGGTGATACCCAAATCTCAAGTCAATCTTAGAAAAGTAGCTTGCCCCTTGGATTTGATCAAACAACTTGTCAATCCAAGGGAGAGGATACTTGTTCTTAGTCTTACTTTTTTGAGTTGGCGATAATCCATGCACATTTTAAGGGACCCATCCTTCTTCTTCACAAACAATACCAGAGCACTCCATGGAGAAATACTACGTCTAATAAAGACTTTGTCTAGTAAGTCTTTGAGTTGGGCCTTTAACTCTTTCAATTCGGCCGAAGCCATATGATAACGAGGAATTGAAATGTGGTTTGTATCCGGTAGAAAGTCAATAAAAAAATCAATTTCCCATTCTAGAAGGATTCCATGAAGATCCTGAGGAAAGACCTCCGGAAATTCCCTCACTACGGGGACTAACTCAATGGGAGTATTTTCGGAGTATAAATCCTTGACTCTTACAATATGATATAAAAACCCTTTTGATATCATCCTACAAATCTTTAGACAAGAAATGATATGACCTCCGGGAATATAATTTCCCCCATTCCACTCTAAGACGGGTTCATTAGGAAAATTGAACTTGACGATTCTTGTCCTACAATATATGGAAGCAAAAAAATGATGCAACCAATCTATTCCCAAAATGACATCAAAATCAACCATATCAAATTCTACTAATTCAACATGAGTAACTCTATTGGCAACATTATAGGAAAATTTCTATATACCCTCTTTGCAACCACCGAACAAGCTACAGGGGTAGTTATCAATAAAGGTACATTTAGGACATCCGGAAAAATATAAAACTTTCTAGCTATCAAAAGAGTAACAAAAGATAATTTAGCACCCGGATAAAGTAAAGCATATACATCAATGGAGAAGACTTGTAACATAACGGTCACCACATCGGGAGAACACTCTTGTTCACCCCTAGAGCGAACAATATAAAAGTGTTCATTCTTGGAGCATCAACATTAAAACCATTATCTTGAGCTTGCCCACTCCCCTTGTCTTTCCCCTTCGCATTAGGGAAATCTTTAACTTTGTGGCGGCTCTTGCCACATCAAAATCAATTGTCCGTCCCAACAAGTCACTCACTAAAATGCTTCTTACCACACATTACAAAAGTTGGCTTCTTACTTGGTGAACTAGTGCCTATTCCCTTTTTAGACTTAGGGTTAGACACCCTATCATCACGAAACATGGGAAATTTTGAAGGAACTTGATTGAAAAACCTCTTCTTTAATCTAAGTTTGTCTTGAATTTCCAACTTCCCCTTAGAAGAACCGCCTTCATAACCCTTGGCTCTCTTGGACTCCCTGTTCTTTCTCCTTAGTCTACTTTCTTCCACTTGTTTAGAATGAACAATTAGACGAGAGATATTCATATTATCATGAAGCATAGCCAAACGACATTCTTCTACCAAGTCTTCGGACACTCCAGTAAGAAAATGACTCATATTATCCCTTCGGTTAGACACCATGGATGGAGCATACTTGGACAATTAAGTAAACTTCAAGGAGAAGTCAAGTACACTCATACCTTCTTGACAAAGGTTGATAAATTCTTCAACCTTCTCTTCCCTCAACTCTATAGGAAATAACCTATCAAGTAAGGCCGTCTTCAAAATCGCCCAATTCACCGGACCACTTCTTAGTGCTCTATTATCTCTCCATTGTGTGTATACCATGTTTGGGCCATATCTTTGATTTTATAGGCCGCCAACTAGACCTTCTCAATTAAGGACACATCCATAGCATATAAAATCTTATAGACCTCATCAAGGAAATCTTGAGGGTCTTCATCCGCTTTTGAACTGAAAAACAAATGTCGGTTCATCCTAGTAATATCTCTCAAATGAGAGGCCATAGTGCTAGCTTGTTGAGGAACTCGGGGTCCAACCTCCCTATTCACTTGGGCCGTCATAGCTTGACTTTACAAGTGACGGCATGAGAGGTCATGGCTTGGGCCAAATTGAGAAAAGTTGCCCTTATCTCTCCATAGGTCATCGGTGGAGGAACAAATGGAACTTCATCACCCATAGCAACTTTTTTAAGTGGAGGGACTTTGTTGTCTTACAGTAGCTGCTCTTCGAGTATTCATACCTCAAACCATGATAAAAGGTTTAGGTGAAAGCACATGATATGACTCTACAGGCACCACATAGGATTACAAGAAGATGACAGTTTCCTAAGCATCACATCACTTCTCATTCATAAGTGTGGCGCGCTTCACAATTATGAATAAGAATCTACATAGATGTTGTTTAAGGAGACATCGACCCTAAAGATATTAAGCCTCATGCTTTGATACCCCAAGGTTGTCACATCCATGGAGCACCCCTAGACGCAATCGGCGTAGTCGTCTTTGGAGAAAACTAAGACTAGCCTCTTAGCATTCGTCATTACATACCATATGTTAAAAAGTGCGAAAAATTAAAACTTTTCATCTACATCTAATTCATGAGATTTACATAGACCTCTCGCTTACACATAATATATACATATAGAGTTTACTTAGACTCCTCGCATAGGAATCTTACATAGGATTCTACTTTTATGTCACATATACAATATACACAATATAGAGTCTAATAGAAATGTATCATATAAAACCATCTATGTCAGAAAAAAACAATTCGGGCATAGCCCTTACACAAATGTATAATTGCTGCTTAGGTCTTACAACAATGTCTTAAACAATATGAGTGAAACGAATGTCATTAGACTATAACAAGTCATATAGGTAGAATAGGAAAAGGCACCACCCTTGGATCTTGAGGACATACCTACACTTGGATAAATCATCCAAGCCTTCTTGCAAATTGGCCCGAACACTTCAACGACCGAAACCTGAAATATTTGGGGAAAAGGGAGAAATATGTCACACCCGGACTTCATACCGGATGAGACCGGCGTCGTTAACCTCTCAGAGGTCGCAGAAAAGCCTCTTAGCATTCGTCATAACATGTGATCATGAAAAATTGCAGAAAAATTAAAATCTAATTAATATACTAATGAAATATACTTAGACTTCATACTTAATATTCATACGGTGTTCTAAAACTTGTCTCACATATATAAAAATCATCCAAGAGTGCAAAGCCAATAATAATCAATATGCCATATAGGCATTAGTACAAAGGAATCCAAAGAACATAACGGAATAACGTATTCTAAAAACTACTAAATCTTCATAAGGCTGAAAATTGAAGTGGTAACGTCCCGAACTTGAGGACCTACCATGACTTGGAGAAAGAGTTTCAAGCTTCTTCAACTCGACCTGCTTAACTTCAATGGTCGGAACCTACAGTTGTAGTAAAATAAAGTAATGGGTTAGTACGCCACATGTACTAAGTATGGGTATCTGCACATAACATATAGGGACATGCATGAAAAATTATCATTTATCATTCTTTAGAAAACATGCTAAGTCATATGAAATCTTCAATGCACATACGATATAACATATAGAAGTAACGATTCCATCACTTAAAGCATGATCATAATCGAAGGCATATTCTCATAAATTGACGTTAACAATTCATGTTCACTAAATCATATAAACATAACATACAAAACACTTACCAATGATCCCATCCCCAACCTACAAGTGCAATGGTAATGTGAAGCAACATAACCCCACACAACCAAGTAGATAAGATAGGAGACCATAATTAAAGCTTTGCTTCATATAACTTGTATCATAGTTAGTTATCATTGACATAGCAATATCTCCAAATAACATATTTATCGTAATAGCAAACATTCATATAAAAGTAACATCATATATCATAAACATATATCTTTCATATCATCATATTACTTATGAACAATCTCCTAATATTTCCCTTAGAGTCAACTTGTCCAATATCTAGGTAGCGTCCCATACCACTACCTATACTAAGCAAACTCCTCAAGTCACCCTAGTCAACGTTCGTTTACTTGTCTTTCATTTTACATGAGGGAACATAGCCATTAACCGACATAGACCATGTGAGCTAAACATGGAATCCAGTGTCTTCCCCACACCAAAAAGAGGTGGACTGCCGGCCAAAGTACAACCGAACATGACATAGCTTTCTAGGTGGATCCACTAGCTAGTATCCTATGGTGGAAACATTGTTCAAGAACTAGGAGATGTATTAGAGACCCATAGTTCCACATTACATGGCAGCCTCAATCGCAGGAGAATCATTGTGAACCTACCTTCCCGCTGGGGAAGGAACACTTCCCATATCTAGTTCATCGGTGCTTAGCTTAAGTCCCTTTTGTTGAAATAACCTTTAATTTGTCTTGTATCGTAAAGTTATCATAGGTCATAGAAGATTATCTCCTTGTATAACATGATCATGAGCTCTTTTAGATTAGATGAGAATTGTCCTTTCATCGTAACCTTTCTTATGTGAGATTAACATAAAATAGTCACATTGTGTAAAGCATACAAGGGATATCATAACTTGCATATTCGTATTCTTATCATAATATCATGATTTACATGTTCATAGTCCAGCATATTCACATAGGAACATCATACATACTTTCATAACATAAAACCATGACTTATAGGCTAGCATAAACATCTTAGAGAAATCACAATTTTAGAAGACTTACCTCTTTCTTCCAAGAACCATATTCATCATGCAATATTCATAATCATACATAGTGAAATACTCAATTACATAATCAAGAACAACTCATAAAATCATGTACATGATCAATGCATAGCATAGGAGAAGGTAAACGGGTCATTAAAGTGTTCATTCAAACCTTAAATTCTAACCCTAACGTTTTCACGTTATCAAACACTACAAACATCCCATTCAAAACCATCACATAGAGAAAGATCATGTATCACACGTTATTCAAACATTATCAATCAATTATTCAACAATTCATGCGAAATTAGATATAGAAAGCATTTACTTTTCATTGAGAATCATAAATCTAGGGTTAGGAAGAAAATTCGCTTTGTAGAGTAAAAAACCTAGAATTCGAAGTTCTTGAATATTTATCTTGAAAAGACATCTTTGGTAAAGGAATCCCAAGAGTGAAAACCCATACCTTAAAGATGAAGAATCCACGAAATATGATTGGAGACTTTGAAACCTTCGTCTACTTCCTTAAGCTTTTTCTTGTTCTTCAATGGAGTTGGGAAAAGAGAGCGTTCTTGAGGGATTGAGAGAATTTTGTTTGATTCTTATTTGGGACGTGTAATTGTGGTCGAAAACTGACCTAATATTAATATATAGACGTCCCAAGAATTTCCGTAAATATTCTCTACTGAAATTACCAAACCGCCCGTCCTAAATTGACTACAAATAGGAGAGCATTTGACTAAGGGTCTCGGGCTTGACTAGGACATAAATTAATTAATTAATTTTCTAATTTAATTAATAAAGTGACCTAGTGTAATTACTAGAGTACCCCTAAGTCTTTAGGACCATAACCAACCCATTTGGATCATCCTAGGTTAGGTACTAGGATGTTTCTTTAGTTAGTTACTCGGCTAGGGTCACCCGATTAGGTCTAAGGATTTCGGGCACCCTAGTTAGTTTATTTTTGTTAGTCCTAGGTTAGTTTGTTAGTTAGGTTAGTTAGTTAGGACCTATAATTAGTTAGGGAGCTCGACACCAAATTGTTGGATACGACACGCCTTTCCCCTAACCGCCCTAACCGAATTGGTTAGGCTTGTCTCTCGGCCGGTTGCCTATGTGCTTGCACATGTGTTGCTGTGAACTTTCCTCAATCCGTGCATTTTGGAAATTTCACTTATTGTCCAAGGATCCTCACTATGTCCTTCGACACTTCTTAATCTACATGGTCATTTTAAATGGTCATGTGCTATGGTACCTAAGCTTGACACTTGGATGCCTCGTGCCTAATATGAGTATGCGATGAATATAATTATTTATCTTAGGGTGTTCATTGCAGGTACAATTCCTAAATAAGCTTGGATTGGAGCATTTGAACATCAAAGGGTATTTTTAAGTTATAAGTTACTTGTGTATACATAGAAAAAATGGCTAACACCCTTAAGCCAATATTCTCTAATATTCCCAATATTACTCAATATTGGGCATTGGGATGCCTATGTACCTCAATTCAAATTCTTAAAACCTAATAGGCTCTTCACTAGACAAGTACATTTTCCGCAATGTTACAAACTAGAGGTTAGTACATCACTTGTACTAAGTATGAGTATATGCACATACAACATTTAAAGACATGCATGAAAGGGACAATTCCTTTAGAAAACATGCTAAGTCATTTAGAAATCCTTAATGCACATACAAGATAAGGATCACAGCAATATAAAACATGTTAATAACCAAAGACGACATCAATAAAGTCATATCAACAATTCGGTTCCAATTGTTCATATCAACATAGTATACAAAACCCTTACCAACAATCCTATCCCAAGTCTACAAGTTTGATGCTTATGTGAAGCCCCATAACCCCATGTAATCAAGTAAACAAGATAGGAGATCATAAGTAATGCGTTGCTTCATACCACATATTTTTTAATAGATAGTCTTCACCATATATAACAACTTAGACCAATAGCATATTCATTAAAATAGTCCACATCATATAATATTATCATCATATAATGAAAACATTTCATAATACATGATATCATAATACATGAGACCATCTCCTAGGACTCCTTTTAGAGTTTACTTGTGCACTTTCTAGGTAGAATCCAATTGTAACACTCTGAAAGTCTAAGATGTGTTCTAGAGCCTAACATACGTGTGAAAAGGTTTAGACACTGTTTTAAGGTCATAAATAATGCATATAGGTCATTTAGGAAGTTTAGGAGTCAAAATGTCAAGGAACGTCCACGACGTCAGGAGACTAGTGCAAAAGGTGATAGCGTACCTTAGCCTATTTGACTAGGTTGTCGGAGTTAGAAATTTAGGAATTTTGGTGGAAGGGTGTCTAACATGTATTATAGTTAATTCATAGTTGAAACGTTTGGTTACTACTCCCCAAGGACCAACCAAGGGCCCTTATTAAGGGGGACCCTTACAACATGGGACAAAAGCTGTCAAAGGCAGCGTCCACCAACGGATGCAACCAACAGATCGTAGTCCCATCGACAGAGGTTCTATTGCCTCCGTTGATTAAAACTTAGAATATTTGGGAAATACTGGATTTTATCCAGTCTCTAACCAAAATGACGGACCAAAACGATGGAGGGTCCTGTTGTCATAGATTGACAAATGTGGCGTCGATGTGGTCCCGTCTGTGAGACCACTGGTTTTGCTGCTCATTTTTAGTTTGGTTAAATTAATTAATTAGGTGGTTATTTAAATATTTAGGGGTTTAGGTAGGTATAATTAAGTTGGTTGATGACATATATAAATACCCTAAGCTAATTAAACTATCCTAAGCCATCATAATTCCCAATACCAAATTAATCCTCCTTCTCTCTTCTTCCTCTCACCCAAAGAAGAATACCATAGAAATCAAGGTCAAGGGGTTCTATAGCTGCAAAATATCCTATTTTCTCCATCAAACTTCATCAATCAACAAGGTATGGTATTCCTTTCACCTTTGGGATCTCTTTCCTTGAAGGGTTCCTTCAAATTGATTTCAAAAAGATGATATTCATGTGGCTCTCTTCCAATCTAGAAATTGGTCTTTCAATTTTATTTTTTTATAGTTTTGTTTGATTGTATTGATTAGATTATGAGGAATTATGACTATATTACACTACATATTGATGTAGTGGTCTAGTTTGTAGAAGATGACATTTTTCCCTTAACCCTTGGTTGTGATCTTGAATTGAATTGTATAGTATTGATACAATTAGCCTGGTTCTTGCGTGAATTACTATCCTATGTTGTTATTATGTCAATTCATGAATATGTTGAGGTGAATTGTAATCCTATCATGTTAGTTCTTGAGTGATAGACTTATATTGTGGAGTCTATAATGAATTCGACTTAAGTCTCCATCTCTAGAATATGAACTAGTTGGGAATTGTTGTGTAGTGGTTCAATTGAATTTATTATTATGTTTCTTACAATTATATGATGATATTACCCCATTTTTTGATTGAATTGGGGATGGTTGATGGTAAGACCATGATGATGGTTTTGTGAAGATGATTTGTGTAAATCATATTGTCTCAACTCTTTATTTCAATTATGGTTACTTGTGATTAAGTGATGATGTTGTATTTAACTATACCTTATATTAAGATTGATAGGGCTGATATGATGTTGAATTGAAATGTCTTGAATATAGTTTGTGAGGTGTTAAGATGTAAGTGTTATAAGGATGGTGATAACTTACCAATGTGCCTTATCATGAATTTTTATGTAAATGTTCTAACTTCAAGTGTATGAACTGTAATGAAAGAAAAATACTCAAGCAATTCATATTGATCTATGATGATGATGATTATATAAGGGATAAACCCTATGACCTACATTAGGCTATGTTAATTAATAAAGGCATTAAAGATATTTCAAAAAGAGACTCTAGCATAGCACCGAGTGAAATAGAGTGAGGAGTGTCCTTTCCCACATAGAGAAGGTAGGATCACTAATGTAGTCTTGAGATTTTAGACTATAATGCATGTAGTATTAAGAAGGTCCAAACTATATCTCCTAGTTCTTGAACTATGTTTCCCCCATAGGAATACTAGATAGTTGATCCACGTAATTACTATGTTCATATTTTTGTACTAACATTGCAAGTAGTCCACCTTCTTTCGATTTAAGGTTTCATGACACCTGATTCCACATTAATTCATATGGTCTATGTCTTTTAAGGCAAGATGTTCCCAAAAGGTAAAATGAAGTAATGAATGAGCTCTAACTAGGATGAACTAAGGGGTTTAACTTACTCTAGGTAGGGTTATGAGACTCTAACGATACATTTCACTACTAGTTAGCCTTGGAGGGAGTATTAGGAGGATGTTCTTTTGTATGTATATGCTTATGAATGTAAATGAGATGTATATTATGATCTTACTAGTTGATGGTAACTTATGATGTTGAACTCACTTATGAATACATGTTTGGTCTATATTGCTAAAGTATGAAGTTAGGTACTCTTAATGATATGATATGTGGAGTAGGACATTGGTTATGGTTCTTTTTAGGTTTACTTGATTGAGTAAGGTTATGGGTATTTTCTTAATTATTGCACAAGTGGACTTAATTAGGGTCATGAGTAATGGTCTTGCTTTTGTTATGTTGTAATGAACTCTTATTCATGCTTGTTGAGGTTATAACTTGATGATAGAGTTGTATTGAGTATGTGTTCAAATACGTTGGTATGCATGATTGACTTGGCTAGATTTAGTATGGTTGTTCTTGTGATGAACATGATCTTGACTTGATGAATATGCATTGATGACTTGTATTGGTTCTTGAATGTGCATAAGGCTTTCCAAATGAAAAATAACATGCTTTAATGAAATTCCCCTTTCTAGCATGATTTTATGATGTGTGTGCATAAGATTTCATACTTAGTACATGTGATGTGCTAACCCCATTATCTCCCTTTTCCCCAATATTTTAGGTTCCGGTCGTTGAAGTTCTCTTTAGACGACTTTGAAGGAAGACTTGGAATTCTCACTCATCCAAGTTAGGTAGGTCCTCACTTTCCGAGGGCAATGACACTATCAACATTTGGAATGTTGTTCTAGTTTTAAGACTTTTAGTTCATTCCCTTTTCATTTAAGTACTAAAGATTGTATAGCCTATATGTGGATTTATTACATTGATGTATGGGATATGCTCAAGTGATACACTCTTGTTTAGATGGTTATGAGATGAGACACTATTTTAATACATGTTAAGTATCTTATATATCTATGTGCAATAAAATTAGAAAACTATGTAATCTTCTTATACAAAGGGTCTATGCATACTCGATACGAATATATATTATGTGTATACGAGAGGTCTCTATAAACATAAAAATAAGTATAGAAAAGTTTTAAATTTTCCGTATTTTAACTTACGAATGTAATTATGTACGCTAAGACCCTAGTCTTAGTCCTCTCTGAGGACGCTGACGCCGGTTATGTCCAGGGTTTGCTCCCCGGATGTGACAAACTTGGTATCAGAGCATGAGGTTAAATATCTTTAGATACGATGTCTCACTAAACCACGTCTATGTAGATTCTTATTCATAATTGTGAAGCGCGCCACACTTATAAATATGAAACTATATGATGCTTAGGAAACTCTCACTTTTTTGGAAATCCATTATCGTTCCTCTAGAGTCTTGGCTCTATGTGACTTTAGCATCCAATCTTTTTATTGTGATTATAGGCAATGTGTAATTGAAGAACATCCGCTCGAAGACTTAATTAAGAGATTGCCAATGCGGGAGCTCCTCCCTGTGGTAATCAAGTCCCTCCCCTTGAAGAAGTTGCTAATGATGATCAAGCTCCGGTCAATCCTCCGCCTATGACGGATGGTGACATAAGGGATGCCTTTCCTCAAATGTCCCAAGCCATTACTACACAAGCACAAGTCTTCACTACATAAGCACAAGCCATGACAGCCCAAGCTAATCGGGAGGTGGTACCTCGAGGAAACCAATATGTTGGAACCATGGCCTCACGTTTGAGATATTTCACTATAACGAATACCCCTACTTTCTAGGGGTCCAAAGTTGAGGAAGACCCCCAAGAATTCTTATCTGAAGTTTACAAAATTCTCTAGTCTTTGGGGTTGACTAAGGACTGCCTTTCTCCAAATGGCCCAAGCCATTACTAAACAACCACAAGTTGTCACTACTCAATCATAAGCCATTATGCCCAAAGATAATCGGGAGGTGGTACCCCGAGGAAACCAACATGTCTGATCCATTGCCTCACGTTTGAGAGATTTCACTAGAATGAATCTCCCTACTTTATATGGGTCCAAAGTTGAGGAAGACCCACAAGAATTCATTGATGAAGTCTATAAGATTCTCTATGCTATGGGGTTGAATACAAGTGATAAAGCCGAGTTAGCAACTTACCAACTCAAATATGTGGCCCAAACTTGGTATGTCCAATGGAGAGACAATAGGCCTTTAAGGGGTGGATCGGTGACATGAGAGATCTTCAAGAAGGCTTTTCTTGATCGGTTCTTTCCTAGAGAGAAGAGGGAAGCCAAAGTGGATGAATTCATCAACCTTCGTCAAGGAGGTATGAGTGTACTTGACTACTCTTTGAAATTTACTAAATTGTGAAAGTATGATCCTAATTTGGTTTCCTATCCTAGAGATGAAATGAGCCGCTTTTTGACAGGAGTGTGAGATGACTTGAAAGAAGAATTTCGTTCGGCTATACTACATGGTAATATGAACATTTCTTGTCTCATGGTTAATTCTCAACAAGTGGTAGAGATAAGGATTAAGAGGAAGATTAGAGATGCTAAATAGGAAAAGGTCTTTTGATGGTAGTTATTCAAAGAGTAGGCTTGATTTCCAAGGGAAGCCTAGGTTCAAGAAGAGGTTCTCTAATCAAGTTCCTTTCAAGTTCCCTAAGACTCCTGATGATATGGTTTCTAACCCTAAGTTTTAAAAGGGAAGGGGTACTAGTTCGTCAACCAAGAAGCCAACTTATGGAAAGTGTGATAAGAAGCATTATGGTGATCGCCTCGTTGGGACGGAAATTTTTTTTGGTAGTGGAAAGAGTTGCCAGAAGGTTAGGGATTTCCCTAATGTAAATGGTCAAGACAAGAGTGGTGGTCAAGCTCAAGCAATTGGTTCTAATGATGCTTCGAAGAAGAATCACTTTTATGTTTTTCGCTCTAGGGGTGAACAAGAGACTTCTCCCGATGTCGTGACCGATATGTTGAAAGTCGTTTCTATTGATGTATATGTTTTACTTGATCCCGGTGCTACCTTGTAATTTGTTACTCCTCTAGTATCTAAAAAGTTTGAAATTTTGCTCGATATCTTAAAAGAATATTTTATGGTGTCTACCCCGGTGGGTGAGTTGGTGGGTGAGAGTGTATGAAAATTGTCCTATAATGTTGCCCAATAGATTTACTCATGTTGAACTAGTAGAACTTGATATGTTTGATTTTTATGTCATTTTAGGTATGGATTGGTTGCATGCTTGCTTTGACTCCATAGATTATAGATAAAGTGTGGTGAAGTTTAACTTTCCTAATGTCCCGTTTTATAGTGAAAGGGGAAATTTCTATTCCTAGAGGTTGTATCATTTATTGTTTGAAAGCTTGTAGGATGATCTCTGAAGGGTGTTTATATTATATAGTAAGAGTCCAAGATTTGGACTCCAAATTCCAACATATTGATTCGGTCCCCGTAGTGAGGTATTTTCCAGAGGTCTTTCCTAATGATCTTCCGGATATATCTCTCAAATGATAAATTCATTTTTGTATCGACTTGCTACCAGATATAAATCCCATTTCAATTCCTCCTTATCTGATGGCTCCGGACGAATTGAAATATGTGAAGTCTCAACTCAAAGACTTACTAGAAAAGGGCTTTCATCGGCCTAGTATTTCTCCATGGGGTTCTCCGATATTGTTTGTAAAGAAGGATGGGTCCCTTAGAATGTATATCAATTACCGTCAACTCAACAAAGTCACAATCAAGAACAAGTATCCTCTCCCTCAAATTGATGACTTATTTGATCAACTCCAAGGTGCGAGTTACTTTTCCAAGATTGACTTGACATCGGGATATCACCAACTTAGGGTGAGAGGTGAAGATATTCCCAAGACGGCATTTCGAACAAGATATGGTCAGCATGAGTTCTTTGCAATGTCTTTTGGTCTCACAAATGCTTCGGCGGATTTTATGCACCTAATGAATATGTTGTTTCAAAGATACCTAGATTCAGTTTTAATTGTCTTCATTGACGACATCTTGATATAATCAAAGAATGAGGGAGAACACATGGATTATTTAAGAGTGGTGTGGCAAGTGCTTAAGAATAACTAATTATTTGCCAAGTATAGCAAATGTGAGTTTTGGTTGAGGTCGGTAGCGTTTATTGGTCATATATTCTCTAGTAAAGGGGTAGAGGTAGATCGAAATAAGACCAAAGCGGTGAAAAATTGGCCTAGGCCTTTGGCTCCTACAAATAGTAGGAGTTTCTTAGGCCTAGCCGGTTATTATAGAAGGTTTCCGACAGATTTGTGTATCTTTCTTTTCCCTTGACAACCTTGACACAATTGAATATGAAATTTTAGTGGTCAGAGACATGTGAAAAGATCTTCCAAATGTTTAAGAATAGGCTTACTTCCGCTCCGATATAGACCCTAGAGGAGGGTAATAATGGTTTTGTGGTTTATTGTGATGCATCCCGAGACGGGTAGGGGTGTGTTATTTTGCAACATGGAAAAGTTATAGCCTATGCTTCTAGGAAACTAAAAATTCATGAGAAGAATTATCCGACTCATGACCTTGAGTTAGCGGATGTGGTATTTGCCTTGAAAATATGGAGGCATTATCTCTATGGGGTTCATGTTGATGTGTATACGGATCATAAAAGTCTTCAATATGTATTCACTCAAAAGGATTTGAATCTTCGGCAACGGATATGGTTAGACTTGTTGAAATACTGACATGAGTGTTCTCTATCACCACGGCAAGGTCAATATTATAGTGGATGCTCTAAGTCGATTGTCAATGGGAAGCGTGTCCCATGTGGAAAAATCCAAGAGAAACTTGGTGAAAGATGTTTATAGGTTGTCTCGTTTAGTGGTTCGAATTGGAAGTTCTCCAAATGGTGGTGTGGTGGTACATCATAACTCCGAGTCATCTTTGGTGTTTGAGGTGAAGTCTAAGCAACACCTTGATCCATTATTGATGGAGGTTAAAGAATCGGTTCTTGGTAAAATGAATGAGTCATTATCCCAAGGGGGGACGGTGTTCTTAGGTATCAAGAAAGATTGTGTGTGCTTAATATGGATTATTTGAGGAGTAGAATCCTCGAGAAAGATCATGGATCCCGTTACTCTATTTATCCGGGCTCTACAAAGATGTACCAGACGTTAGAGAAGTGTTTTGGTTGGATCGCCTAAAAAGAGATATTGCAAAGTTTGTTGCAAAGTGTCTGAATGGAAAAGAAGTGAAGGCCGAGCACCAACAGTCGAGTGGTTTGCTACAACAAATCCAAATTTCACTTGGAAGTGGGAATATGTTAACATGGATTTTGTAGTAGGTTTGCCTCGAACTGGAAAGCAATATGACTCTATATGGGTTGTAGTGGATAGAGTGACTAAATCCACTCACTTTATTCTTGTTAAGTCTACTTATTCGGTGGAAGATTATGCATGAATCTATATTGATAAGATAGTGAGTCTTCATGGCGTTCCCTTGTCCATCATATCAGATAAATGTGCTCAATTTACCTCTAGATTTTGGAAATCATTTGAAAGAGGTTTCGGTACTCGAGTGAAGTTAAGCACCACTCTTCATCCTCAAACGGATGGTCAAACGGAGCGGACTATTCAAAATCTTGAAGATATGCTTGTATCATTGTCTTTAAGGGAAATTGGGATGAGAATTTGCCTTTGGTAGAGTTCTCATATAATATTAGTTTTCATTCATCCATATCTATGGCTCCTTATGAAGCTTTGTATGGTAGGAGGTGTAGATCTCCTATTGGGTGGTTTGAAATTGGCGAGTCTTTGCTTCTTGGTCCCTATTTAATTTATAAGACTTTGGAGAAAGTTCATATCATAAGGAACCGGTTGCAAACAACCTATAGTCGGCAAATGTCTTATGCAGACCATAGGAGAAGATATTTAGAGTTCGAAGAAGGTGATAAGATGTATCTAAATATTTTTCCTATGAAAGGGGTGGTTAGTTTTGGCAAGAAAGGGAAGTTGAGTCCTAGTTATGTGGGTCACTATGAAATCTTGCAAAGGGTTGGTAAGGTTGCATATGAATTGAAACTCCCTAGTGAACTATCTTTGGTTTATCGCATTTTCCATGTTTCTATGCTTAAGAAGTATATCGGTGATCCCGAGTCTATTCTTCCTATTGAGGGTCTTGGTGTGTAAGAGAACCTCTCTTATGAGGAGTTTCGGTTGAAATCCTTGATTGTCAAGTAAAGAGGTTGAGGAACAAAGAGGTGGCCTCCGTAAAAGTATTATGGAGAAACCACCTAGTTAAGGGAGCAACATGGGAGGTTGAGGCCGACATGAAGTACCGTTATACTCAAATCTTTCCTAATGAAGGTTAGTTGTTCTTACTAATAATGAAATTAATGACTAAATTTTAGGTTTTTTTGATTTTTGGTGAAGTTTTGCAAAAAGGCTCTCGTTACACTGAATTACAATGTAGTTGTACATATATATTTGAAAATCTGCAACTCTTCTTGTTTTGAGTTATGTTGTGCATTTTGATATGGTGAGCCTTTAATAAATGATGTTGAGCATGTTGTTAAGTAATGTTTTGGCATAATTGAATCATATATGGCATGTTGAACTCATGTTGTTGTGAAAAGATAATTCCTCATATTTTGATGATGAGCTGTATGTGTAGTAATTATAGTCATGCTATGTGTAAATGGCACGATTGATGTTTTAACTCATGTTATAATGTATTTTTATTGGTTGGGATGCTAGTCTTGAGTCTATTCCTTCCTTCCAAATGAATTTAGTGTCATTCTGAGACGAATGTTCCTAATTGGGGGATAATGTAACACTTTGAAAGTCTAAGATGTGTTCTATAGCCTAACATAGGTGTCAAAAGGTTTAGACATTGTTTTAAGGTAATAAATGATGAATATATGTAATTTAGGAAGTTTAGGAGTCAAAACGTCAAGGAACGCCCACGACGTTCGGAGACTAGTGCAAAAGGTGCTAGAGTGCCTTAGACTATTTGACTAGGTTGTCAGAGTAAGAAATTGATGAATTTTTGTCGAAGGGTGTCTAACATGTATTAGAGTTAATTCATAGTTGAAATGTTAGGCTACGACTCCCCAAGGACCAACCAAGGGCCCTTGAGGAGGACCCTTGCAACTTGGGGCAAAAGTTGCCCAAGGCAGTGTCCACCAACAGATGAAACCAAAATGACGGACCAACAGAACGGAGGGTCCTGTGGTCGTCAATTGACAAACGTGGCGTCGAACTAGTCTCATCTGTGAGACCACTCGTTTTGCTTCTCGTTTTTAGTTTGGTTAAATTCATTAATAAGGTGGTTAGTTAATTAGTTAGGGATTTTTTGGGGGGTCTAATTAAGTTGGTAATGACCTATATAAATACCCTAATCTAATTAAACTAACCTAAGACCTCATAATTCCCAAAACCAATTTTCTCCTCCTTCTCTCTTCTTTTACTCTCCCGAAAAAGAACACCATAGAAGTCAAGGTCAAGGGTTTCTAGGGCTGCTAAAGATCAAGGTTTCTCCATCAAACTTCATCAATCAACAAGGTATGTGATTCCTTTCACCTTTAGGATCTCTTTACCCAAAGGGTTCCATCAAATTGATTACAAAAAGATGAAATTCATGTGGGTCTCTTCCAAAATTGAAATTGGTCTTTCAATTTGATTTTTTATGGTTTCCTTTGATTTTATTGATTAATTATGAAAAATTATGACTATATTACACTACTTATTGATGGATTGGTCTAGTTTGTAGAAGATGACCTTTTCCCCTAAACCCTACGTTGTGATCTTGAATTGAATTATGTAGTATTGATACAATTAGCTTGGTAATTGTGTGGAATTACTATCCTATGTTACTGATATGTCAATTTATAAATAGATTTAGATGAATTGTAATCTTATCATGCTAGTTCTTGAGTAATTGACTTAGATTGTGGAGTATATCATGAATTCGACTTAATTCTCTAACTCTAGACTATGAACTAGTAGGGAATTTTTCTGTAGTGGTTCTGTTGACTTTATTATTATGTTGGTTGATAATATATGATGATATTACCCCATTGTTGGATTTAATTTGGGATGATTGATGGTAATACCATGATGATGGTTTTGTGAAGAAGATTGGGGTAAGTCTTATGGTCTCAACTCTTTACTTCAATTATGGTTACTTGAATGATGTTGAATTGAAATGTCTTCACTATGGTTTGTGAGGCGTTCGCTAAGATGTAATGTTATAAAGATGGTGAAAACTTGCCAATGTGCCTTATCATGAATAATTATGTAAATGTGCTAACATCACGTGTATGAATTGTAATGAAAGGAAAATACTCCTGCAATTCATATTGCACTATGATGATGATGACTATAAAGGGATAGACCCTATGACCTACATTAAGCTATGATAATTAATAAATACATTAAAGACATTTCAAAAAAGGACTCTAGCTTAGAACCGAGTGAACTAGAGTGAGGAGTTTCTATTCCCACATAGGGAAGGTAGGATCACTAATGTGCTCCTGAGATTTAAGACTATAATACATGTAGTATAAAGAGGGTCCTAAATATATCTCATAGTTCCTGAACTATGTTTCCCCCATAGGAATACTAGCTAGTGGATCCATGTAATTGCTATGTTCATGTTTTGGTACTACCTTGGCAGTAGTCCGCCTTCTTTCGGTGTAGGTTTCCATGACACCACATTCCACATTAGCTCATGTGGTCTATATCGGTTAAGGCAGGATGTATCCAAAAGGTAAAATGAAGTAATGAATGAACTCTGACTAGGATGACCTAAGGTGTTTAGCTTATTCTAGGTAGTGGTATGGAACTCTACCTATACATTGCACTAGTTAGCCTTGGAGGGAGTCGTAGGAGGATGTTCTTATGTATGTATATTCATATGAATTTAATTGAGATGTATATGATGATCTTACATGTTGATGGTATCTTCTAATGTTGAACTCACTTATAAATTCATGTTTGGTCTATATTGCTAAAGTATTATGTTAGGTACTCTTAATGATATGATATGTGGAGTTGGACATTGATTATGGTTCTTGATAGGTTTTCTTGATTGAGTATGGTTATGGGGCTTCTCTTAGTCATTGCACAAGTGGACTTAATGAGGATCATGATTACTGGTCTTGCATTGGTTATGTTGTAATGAACTCTTATTCATGCTTGTTGAGGTTATAACTTGATGATAGAGTTGTCTTGAGTATGTGTTCAAATACGTTTGTATCCATGATTGACTTGGCTAGATTTAGTATGGTTGGTCTTGTGATGAACATGATCTTAACTTGATGAATATGCATTGATGACTTGTATTAGTTCTTGAATGTGCATAAGGCTTTCAAAATGAAAAATAACATGCTGTAATGAAATGCCCTTTTCTAGCATGATTTATGATGTGTGTGCACATGCTGTCACACTTAGTACATGTGATGCGCTAATCCCATTTTATCCCTTTTCCCCAATATTTTAGGTTCTGGTTGTTAGGGCTTTTGAGAAGACTTTGAATTCTCACTCATCCAAGTTAGGTAAGTCCTCACTTTCCAAGGGCAATGCCACTATCAAGCTTTTCAACGTTGTTTTAGTTTTAAGACTTCGAGTTCTTTCCCTTTTCATTTGAGTACTATAGATTGTATAGCCTATATGTGGCTTTATTACATTGATGTATGAGTTCTGTCCAATTGATACATTTTTGTTCAGATGGTTATGAGATGAGAAACTCTTTTAAGACTGTGTTAAGTATCTTATATATCTATGTGCAATAAAAGAAGAAGACTGTGTAATCTTCTTATATGAAGGGTTTATGTATACTCGATATGAATATATATATTTTGTGTATGTGAGAGGTCTATGTAAACCTCAAGATAGATATAGAAAAGTTTTAAATTTTCCACATTTGAAACTATGAATATAATGATGTAAGATAAGAGGCTAGTCTTAGTCCTCCCGAGGACGACGGCGGCGGTTATGTCTAGGGGGTGCTCCCCGAATGTGACACCAACACCCCTACCTATCCTAAGTACACCCCTTTAGTCATCCTAATCAATGTCCATCTTCATTTATTCATTCATTTTAATTTTGGGAATATCTAGCCTTAACTGATATAGTTCACATGAGCTAATGTGGAATCAGGTATCATGGACCCTACACCGAAAGAAGGTGGAATACTTGCCAAGGTAGTATCAATATATGAATATAGCATCTAGGTGGATCCACTAGCTAGTATTACTATAAGAGAAACATAGTTCAAGAACTAGGAGATGTATTTGGGATCCTCTTTATGCAACATGCATTATAGTCTCCAATCTCATGAGTACAATAGTGAACCTACCTTACCTACTTGGGAATGGACACTCCTCGCTACTAGTTCACTTGGTGCTAAGATAGTGTCCCTTTTTAAATGTCTTTCATTAACAATCATAATTTAGTTTAGTTCATATGAGTCTACTCGTTGTATAGTAATATTCATTAGCTCAATAGGCATTTCATGAGAACATCCTTTCATACAACCTTCATATGTGATATTTGCACATTATTATCATTATGTCATAATAAGGCACATAGGTAATTCATAACCAACCTTATATCTGTACATCATAAACATAATCTCACAATCACATAATCAAGACATTCTAATTGCATCATCATACCACACTAACTTAATCTAATCACAAGGTATACTTCAATTGAACTTCATCACCAAGTACCTGACATCATAATTGAAGTAAAGGCTTGAGTTCACAAAGACTGACCAAATCTCCGCCAAAAGCCATAATCCATGGACCAACAAATTTCATATACTAAAAGGTGTAATAACATCATTCAATAGTAATTAACACAATAACAAGGTCAGTTGTATCAACACTAATCAATTAAACATCAATTCATAAGCTAGGGTAAGGGAAACATAATTCATCATGAATTATTCAAGAACTATATCCAATCCCACCAATACATTACCCTAGGCAATCCATGAATGAATTAGAATAGATAAAACAAGTCTAACAATCAATACATATATCAATTCCCATCCATTCATAAGCAAGATCAAAGATTTTGGATAATTGGGGAAGGGACATGATCCACACGAAATTTACTTAATTAACATAAATTACTCAACAATATATACTCAATTAGCCATGGGTAACCACAATTAGTCATAATCAATTATCAATTTCATGTTTAGAAGAAAACCCATTTGTAGAAGAAAACCCATAAGAATTTGGGTAATTTAGAAATCAACTTTGAGAGGACCTCTTGGGAAAGTAATCCCAAGAGTGAATATCCTATACCTTAATGAAGCTTAACCCACTAAATTCAAGTGAAATCCTAGAGAAATTGGTCTTCTTCTTCAAGCTTTCTTCTTTCTTCAATAGAGGTTGAATAGAGAGAGAAAGCAGAGAGAGGTGAATGATTTTGGGTTTTGATTTGGGGATTTAATTTGAGTGAGTAAATATAAGGAAAAACTGATTGAAAGTCAATAAATAGGATCCCATGAAATACCCAAAAGACCCCTCACTTAAGTTGACCCTTTAATGAAGTCAAACTTGAATTCCAAAATTCAGATTTTCGTCGGGGAACAAGTCCGCGACGTGAAGCTTCTCCCGCAAGATTTTCTAATTTATTTTTCAAAACAGTAGAGTACGCAAAGTACCCGCGAGGAAGACTTGATTTTTTACCAAAGGCCCACCAAGTCAGTGATGCGTACCCATCTCCTCTATGTGTATTTTCGCTGCTGCTTCGCCTTGTTTAGGGTCCTTTCGTGGACCCCTAGGGCAACCCTTCGGGGGACGTACCTGGACTCTTCCTCCCTATATACATAGTTTTACCTATTTAAAGTCATTTTATAAGTATTATACCTCATACAACACCTCTAAACCTATCCAAAACCTACATACCTTTCACTATTTAAATTAGACTAGCTTTCGAACGTCTACGACGTTTGTTCACGTCTTGACTCTAAAACTTACTAAATGGTTTATAAAAATTATTTTGGGCTTAGAAACAGTATTTTAAGATTTAGGTCCTCTTGTGAGGCTTTAGCTTAGCTCATGGACTTTTGGAGTGTTACATTTTTTTCCCTAGAACTGAAGGATGGTACGAGAGCTCCTCACATTGAAATAGGACTCCATGAATGTTCATGAGTATGGGTTCAACTTCACCCAAATGTCTCTCTATGCCACGGATATGGTGAAGGACATGAAGAGTAGAATGAGTTTGTTTGTTGATATTTTAGGTCGTGCTTCAAGTAAGGAAGGTAGGGTTGCCATGTTGATAGGTGACATAGACATATCGAGGCTTATGATTTTATGTGCAACAAGTTGAAGAGGAGTAGCTTAGGGACCGAGAGTAATACAACAACAAGAAAGCGAACACTGGGAATGAGTGTGGGCAGCAGAAAGGTGGTTCAAGTCGACCACAATTTTATAAACCAAAGGGGAATGCATTAGCATCTGCTAGTGCACCTGCGCCCAAAATAGAGGTGAGTATAATGGACAGAATTCACAGAACTTCAAGGATAGACCAACCCAATACCAAGGTAGTGTGGCACAAAAAGGTAGTGGGATTTCTACATTTGTGGTAAATGTGGTAGAACCCACCATGGTATATGTCGTAATGGCAAGAAATGTTTTTTCAAGTGTGGTCAAGAGGGTCACTTCATGAGAGAGTTCCTTAAGAACAAGCAAGGTTGTGGAAATCCGGGAAATAGAGCTCAATCTTTATTAGTTTCTCTACCAGACAGGGTTGCACCTAGAGGAGCTACTTTTGGTACCTGAGGAGGGGAAAACCATGTGTATGCAATCAGTAGACATGAAGACCAAGATAGCTCTCCAAATGTTGTTACGGGTATGATCAAAGTCTTTACTTTTAATGTTTATGTTTTGTTAGACACAGGAGCAAGTTTATCTTTTGTAACTCCTTATGTTGAAAATTAGTTTGAAATTCTTCCTAAAAAGCTTTGTGAACCCTTTTTGTGTTTCTACACCCATTGGGGAGTGTATTCTAGAGAAAAGAGTCTATCGTGATTGTCCTATTTCCATCAATCACAAGTACACCATGGCCGATATTGTAGAATTGGACATGGTATATTTTGATGTCATTCTAGGTCTGGACTGGCTCTATGCATATTATGCATCAATAGATTGTAGAACTCGAGTTGTCAAGTTTCAAATTCCTAATGAGCGAGTCATAGAGTGGACTAATAGTTCACAAGTGCCTAAGGGTCATTTCATTTTGCACCTGAAGACGAGGAAGTTAGTCTCAAAGGGTTGTATCTATCACTTAGTCCGAGTTAATGACGCAAGTGTTGAGGTAGATTCCCTTCAGTCAGTTCCTATTCTCAGTGACTTTCCAGAAGTTTTTTCTGATTATTTACCCGGAGTCCCTCCCGAAAGAGAGATAGACTTCGGCGTAGGCATCATCCCTGATACTCGTCCTATCTATATTCCTCTATATAGAATGACACCAGCAGAGTTAAAATATCTAAAAGAACAATTGAAATATTTGTTAGATAAATTCTTCATTCGACTAAGTCTCTCCCCTTGGGGCGCTCCGGTCTTGTTTGTAAGAAGAAACATGTGTCTATTAGTATAAACTACCTCCAATTGAACAAGGTGACCATTAAGAATAAGTATCCTCTTCCAAGGATAGATTATATTTTTATCAACTTCAGGGTTCTTCTTGTTTTTCCAAGATTGACTTCAGATCAGGCTATCATAAGTTGAAAGTAAGGGAATGTGATATTCCCAAGACATCTTTTAGAACATGGTATGGGCATTATGAATTTTTGGTTATGTCTTTTATCTTGACAAATGCACCTGCAACATTCATGGATCTTATGGAAGGAGTTTACAAACCTTATTTAGATCTATTTGTCATCGTCTTGATTTATGACATACTAATTTATTCAAGGAATGAAGAAGATCATGTTAGTCACCTCAGGATTGTTCTTCAGACTTTGAGAGATAAAGATTTATATTCCAAGTTATCCCAATATGAGTTTTGGCTGAAGTCGGTGGCATTTTTATGCCACATTGTTTCTTGTAATGGGATTAGAGTTGACACTCAAAAGATTGAAGCAGTTCAGAGTTGGCCTAGATTGACATCTCAAACAGATATAAGGATTTTCTTGGGTTTGGCTGGCTATTATAGGAGATTTGTTATAGGATTTTCATTTATCTGGTCTCCTTTGACCAAGCTAACTCAGAAGACAGTCAAGTTTTAGTGGTCTGAAGCTTTTGAAAAAAGCTTTAACGAATTAATAAAGAGATTGACTACTACTCTGATTTTTACCTTACGTGAGGGTACTAAAGGTTTTGTGGTGTATTGTGATGAACCATGAGTTGTCTTGGGCTGTGTGTTGATGCATAATGAAAAGGTTATAGCTTACTCCTTCCGACAGTTGAAGATTCATGAGAAGAATTACCTAACTCATGACTTAGAATTGGATGCATTAATATTTGCTTTGAACATACAGCGTCACAATTTGTATGGTGTTCATGTTGATATATTCACTGATCAGAAGAACCTTCTATATGTATTCACTCAGAAAGAACTCAACCTAAGTCAGAGAAGGTGGTTGGAATTACTCAAGGATTATGACATGAGTATTCTTTACCACCTAGGTAAGTCTAATGTGGTTGTTGATGCCTTAAGCAGGTTGTGTATAGGAAGTACTTCCTATGTAGAAGAAGGTATGACAAAGTTAGCTAAAGATGTGCACAGACTTGCACATTTGGGAGTAAGACTTATGGATTCCACAAAAGGAGGCATAGTGGTGACCAATGGAGCTGAGTTGTCCTTAGTGTCACAGGAGTAAGAGAAGCAATACCAAGACCCTATTTTCCTTGATTTGAAGGCAAGTTTCTATAAGTAGAGGGTATTGGCTTATGAACAAGGGGTAAATGGTGTGCTAAAGTACCAATGAAGATTATGTGTACCTAAGGTGGATGGAGTCCAAGAGAGGATCCCGGAGGAGGATCATAGCTCCATATATTCGATTCATCTGTGTTCCAGAAAGATATACTGCGACTAGTGAGAGGTTTATTGGTTGGAAGACATGAAGAAAGATATTGTTGAGTTTGTAGCCAAACGCTCAAATTGTCAGCAAGTGAATGTCAAGAACTAAAGGCCTAGAGGTTATGCTCAGAATATAAAACTTTCGGAATGGAAGTGGGAGATGATTAATATGGACTTCATCACAAGCTTTCAAAGATTTCGAAGGCACCATGATTCTATTTGGGTGACTGTTGATAGAATGACAAAATCATCCCATTTCTTGCCGGTAAAGACTACCTATTCGGCCGAGGATTATGCTTAGTTGTACCTTCAAGAAGTGGTAAGACTTCACAGAGTTTCGGTATATATTATTTAAGATAGAGGTGCAAAATTTACTGCAAGTTCTGGAAATCCTTCGAGAAAGTTTTTGCTTTGAAGGTGAAGTTGAGCACTTTTTTTAATCCTCAAATAGACGGACAAGCAGAGCATATTATCTAGACCTTAGAAGATATGCAGAGAGATTGTGTGTTCAACTTCAAGGGGAATTGGGATGATCACATACCTCTCATTGAGTTTCCTTACAACAACAGTTACCATTCAAGCATCCAAATGGCTCCATATGAAGCTCTTTATGGGAGAAGATGCAGATCTCCTATTGGGTGGTTTTAAGTTTGTGAGGAAGGGTTGATATGACAAAATTTAATTCACGAAGCCATGTAAAAGGTGAAAGTTATTCAAGAAATATTGAAGACGACACAAAGTCACCAAAAGTCCTATACATATGTTGAGAGAAGGCCATTGGAGTTTCAGGTAGATGATTGGGTTTATCTTAAGGTATCACCCATGAAAGGAGTTATAAGGTTTGGTAAGAAGGTAAAACATAGTCCTCGATATATTGGACCTTACAGAATCTCCAAGAAAGTGGGCAATGTTTCTTATGGGTTGGAGTTACCTAAAGAGTTGGCGGCGGTTCATCCAGTATTCCATATTTCTATGTTGATAAAGTTCTTGGGTGATCCTTCGTTGATTGTACCAACTAAGAATGTTGGGATAAAGGATAACTTGTTCTATGAAAAAGTTCCGTTATAGATTTTTTATCATCAAGTTCGCAAGTTGAGAATAAAGGAAGTGCTTCAGCCAAGGTCCTTTGGAGGAACCAATTCGTTAAAGATGCGACTTGGGAATATGAGTAGGATATCAAGAAGAGATATCCACATCTCTTTAAATCTAGAGAGAATGAAGATCAACGTACTAAATTCTCTTTTTAGTATTTTATAAGACTATATGTAAAATCTTATTACTTTTGTTGGTTGTTGAGTGTTGAAATGATGTTACTACCCTTAGCTTAGTGAAATAGTTCTCATTTGAGGAGGAATGTTCCCAAGGGGGAGATATTGTGACATATTGTAACTTGAATTAACTAAGAATAAGCTAAGAAACCAAGAAAAATCAATTTTGGAAATAAGTAGGGAAATCTGGAATATTTCCAACTTTCAAAAGTGAGTTTTAGTCATTTCAAACGGCCATAACTTCCAGCTCAGAAAGAGGTTGGAGGAGTTGTTTATATGGTTAGAAATCCCTTGGAAATATCTTTTCAACACCGCCCAGTTTGCAAAAATACGATGTCTTATGAGGGATATATGCCTTTCGGAATTTGGTATATTGGACTGAGGAAAGTCCAATCCCGATTTTAGTAAGGGTATAGTTGTCTTTTCACCCTAGCATTCCCTAATTCGTTAAAGGTTATATTAGGGATAAAACCATGTTCCAAATCAGTTATAGAAAAACGTTGAACGCTTAGGGCTTGGGAGAAAAGAGAAAAAAATAGGAAGATCAAGAATTGTCCAAGAAAATCCAAGATCGTTGTGTGGATTTCGTCGGGGGTGATCCCTATCGAGGTATGTCAGATCATTCGGTGTTGGGTCCTTTCACCCACAACCCAATTTTATTTAATACAACAAATTACAGTTTGTTTGAATGAAAATCATGAAGTTCTTGATGAATAGTTATGAAGTTCTTGTTGGTTGAATTGTAGTTGATCTCTAGTAGATTTGATTAACTTTTTGGTCTTTTTTGGGTATAAACTATTGGGTATTTAGTACATTAGTCATTTTAAGTTTATTGGGGGAGATCCATGAAAGATTTGGAGGTTTAGAGTTGAAAATTGGAGAAGAAAGATCGGAGAACCCTTCTGACAGACCCTAGAGCGTTGCGCCTACCATAGCAGATCAGGACAGACTCTGTCCATCAGGTTCTAGCGCACCGCATTAGCTAGAGCGCCTGAGGACAACCTCTGTCCGTCAAGCTCTGGCGCCCCGCGCTTTTCAGAGCGCCAAGACCCCTTGGAGACCCTGTTCTCTCCCTATCTTTTCGTACTAGTTCTTAAGCGATGTACCTATCATTCCTAGTTGATTTTAACACTGTAAGGTTCATCTAAACATCATGAAATCATCTATAAACATGGCATCATGATCCTTGAATCCATAATTCAATTCAAGGAAAGTTAAGATCAACGTCAAGAAAGTTAGAGGTTTAGTTTTAAGGTTAAGAAGTAAGTCAAAGTAAGTTCTTAAAGTTTTCAATGAGTCTTACACGGTCATTTTAACTTTTTTTAAGGCAAGAGTTACAAGTCGAGCACGGAGTAAAGAGTTTAGTAAAATTCTCAAATGACATAAGGGAACTAAGTATTCTCTAAGAGTTAAGTTTAAGATAAGTAAAGAACAAAGATTGAGTTCATTTCTCAAAAGTTGTGAGGGAAATAAGTATTGCCTAAAGGTTTAGAAATGTTTCACATTTAAGTTAAAAGGAAACTAAAAGTTCCAAAAGAGTTTTGAACTAAAAGGGGAACATTGGTTCCAAAAGGAGCTTTTAAATCCTAAAGGGCTCAGTAAATTATCTCAACCCAAAGAAAGGAAATTTTATTAAAAGTGTGAGCTGAAGTATGGTTTGCGAGTAGTATTGAGCACCGATGTGGGGATGAGAGTTAATATTAACTCAAGTCTCCATGTAAAACATGAAGCCATCATGGGAATTGATGGGTCATACTTTTTAGATTATCACATAAGTTAGTCTAGTGGATCCACTAAGCTAAGTAAGGTCTTAAACTGATGGCAAGGTATATGACAGTTCTGGCAGCGTGGGCAAGACATTGTATCACCACTTAGGCTCATAGTGGTTGCTGTCCATTAGAGAAACTCACACATATTATATTACTTTCATATATGAGTAATGTTGAGTTCATTATTGTTTTATCTTTAATTAACTTAGTGTTTACATTGTTTTACAAGTTTTTATATATATATTGCATATATCTTTATTGCTTTATGTTGAGTTGTTATATTATGAGTCAAGTAGAGGAAATGTAAGTTCATCCTTAATCTGTTTCTATCTTTATAGATGTGTTTAGCATTCCAACTCGCATACTCATACATTCAATGTACTAATGCCAGTTGGCCTGCATTGTTTCATGATGCAGACCCAGGTAATCAGGATCAGCACACAATGCTTTGTTGATCGAGCTTGAGCTCGAGAGTTAGTGGTGAACCTCCGTGCATTCTAGAGGACATCTTTTTCATTTCCTTTACTAATTTAGTTCATTAGGATGTTGTGGGGTCTGTTGCAACATATATCTCAGTGAGTTTGGAGGCTTCATAGACAATGTAGTAGTTCAGTTTTGGAGTCACATTTATCTTATACTTCGTATGTTACAGTATTATGACTTAAGTGACATTTTGGCCAAGTCAAGTTATTAAGTTATCTTATGAGAAAGCCTTTATTTTTATATGGGTGTAGCATAGTCTTCTGCTTAGATAGGTAAACCATGCCAAGGGTTCGCTCAAGACCAGCCATGGTTGTTGGGTGTTTGCCACATCCAGGGTGTAGGCTCCGGGCATGAAAGTAAGTCACCCATATAGTCCCAAACCCCTGTTGCCCCGTAGTATAATGTCCGGGGAGAACCCCCTAGAAGTTACACGGTGTACTTGACCTCTCAAAGTTATTGTAAAAGCCCTTAGACATCTTTCAACGCATATATATGAAAATTAGCAAGGAAATAAAAGTTTGTTTTCCTTAAAACATAATACGGAAATCAATTCATAAAATGGAAGTCTTTCTAACATATGACTCAAAACCATCTATGATATCATGAATATAATATCTTGTGACGCAGCCCACAAAAGTTTAAAACATAGTAAATAACATAAAAGTAACATAGGGGCGGTGTCCTCGAATGCTATGAGGACTCACCAATGTTCACTCCTTGAAAGCCTTGGAATCTCTACCCTTCAAATAACCTCAATATTCTCAACACCCTACACTAGATTAGAATGTAAACAAAATATGTGTTAGTACAAAATGTACCAAGTATGGAACTAATATGCCAAACATAAGATATCTCAAAGGTTTAGTTAACAAATAGACACAATTATAAGAGATGATAGCATGAACATAACATGAATATCATTAGCATAATAAATGATCATAAAGCCTATGTAAGTTCATAGATAAATCATTTGTCCTTTTTACTCAAATGAACTACTTCACAAGGCACCTCAAAGTATACTTGTGCAAGGTCAAGGTAGCATCCCATACTACTACCTAAGATAAGTACCTATCTTTGGTCATTCTTAATTGTAATACACTCTCATAATTAAGACCTATGTTCTTCATAACATATGAACATTGTGTCCCTAGATCACCTCAAGGCACACATGTGCAATGCATGTGGGGCATCCCATTCTACCTGACACACTAAGCATATCTTGAAGTCACTCTTTTCCCTTTCATCAACTTTAGGTATTACTAGTAGAGCTATTTCATATTAACAAGAAACTATCATCTTGAGTCAATCATGTCATAGAAAGCATGTATAGCCACTACACAAGTGAAGCATACATTACATAGGGGTAATGTCATTAGTAGCTTCAAGTCATACTTCTACCATGTATGAATGGCATCTCATTCTATCATCCATACTAAGTACTTCTCTAGGCTATCCTAATCCAACCTAACTTATCTTTAATTCTTGTCCTTTAATCTTAACATATTAATATAACAGACATACTATAATGGAAATTATCTTAACATAGAATCCGAGCTAACAAAGTAAGGATACAGGAATACCAACCTAACCACTATACAACAAATCATGTAGATGCAAGCTAACAATAGGGGAGTATGAATTCTCAACCCTAAGCTACTATGAGAATCCCATCTCAAGCTATTCCATTAAATGCACCTTGCATGCAAATCAAGCTACCATTAGGAGAGTATAGTCCTTTCTAATAAAGCTTCCATGAAATGGTTTTGGCCTGACCAAGTCCAACCTATCATGAAGGCGTTTTACTCATGCTACTTCAAGCTATTCCTAGGAGAGTATCGATCCTCCATCCTAGGCTATCTTGCCTACTACTAATGAGAGCTACAATGATCAAGCATCCTCGAAATACAAGATCAATCTAGACATGGAAGAGGTTGATTCCTCCATCCCAAGCTACCATGTGATTCGTTACTGTAACAACCCGCAAGTACACCTTAGAAGAAAGGAGGACTCTTGAGTTGTCACAAGGCGTAGTTCACCCTTCGGAGGTCTTGTAAAAGCGTCTTAGCTATCATTCATTATATAAGATATGAAAAGTAGTGCAGAATTAAAAAATTTCACAAGAATAATAATAAGTAGCTTTTTATAAAATACAAAAGAGGTAAGTCTCATCGTCACAAGTCAACTTAAAGACACAACTTAAATATCTTATGGTCACGGTCCTTTACATTGAAAGAAATACATAATAAGTCTTATACAAGTCTTTAAGAAGAAATGAAAGAAATATAAACTATGTCCTCGAATATATGAGGACATACCAAGTCTTGCGAGAGTCAACATCCAAAAATTTTCTTTCTAGGAAACTTCACTCGCCTTCAAACTACACTTATAGAGTATAGAAAGTATGGGGTTAGTACAAAAAAGAACTAAGTATGGAATTATGGAAAACATGCAAAAGATGACATTTTAGTTGACATAAAGCTTTCATGCTATTTAAGTAAAACCTTCATGAATATAGTAATAAAACAGCATACATATTCTCATTTAACACATAACGTAAAACTTCCATTATTTTAACATAAAACTACACTTTAGAGTGAAATCATTCCATATACAGCTTACAGTGAACTCATCTGCATAAAGTTTCCCTATAAAAAGTTATCCTAAGACTCACTAAGGTTAGACATGAAGACACCGCCCATACAATCTCTTCAATACACACCAAAGTGATTCTTAAGAATACCAAAGATAAGAATACTTCACCACACATAACAAGCCAACATTCAATACTAATGACACTAAAGGAACACACTTGCCTTTGAGGACTTCACATAAGAACCATCCTCAAATACAACCCCAAAGTTACACTTAGTGTAATGTGAAAGTACAAATCCTGTACTACTACTTCAACATTAGTGCTCCTTGAGGATTCCCTTAGACTAGGCTCATCATATTCATCATAATCTACATAAATCTTACACATGAATTAACATACTTCATGTATCTTAGACATAGAATCAACATGCTTCACTTTCATTAGACATAAAGTTACATTTCTTTATTTACATCAAATAATGACCCATTCATACATTTCATTTCACATAAGACGCACCAAGACTCTCTCCAAATGCCTACTTGTGCAATGGATAGATAGTGTTTTATTCCACCACCTACCTTAAGTAGTACACCCTTTAGAAGACATAGTTCTTTACATTCATATATGGGGGGCTAGCTTTAACCGACATAGACCATATGAGATAGACATGGAATCCCGATATTAACCCTTGCCGGAGAAGGGATCCATACTTGCCTCAGGTAGGGTAATTCTTGAGCCTTTACATTAATTTTCCAATAGCTACTCCTATGCGGGCACATAGTTAAGGGATATGGATATTTCTTCTAAGTAACTCATTCTCTACTAACGAGGAGTACTCATATCAAGAGGTACATTGGATACAATCTCAAGTCATGAAGTGTATCCACCCTTATTCAAATCCTCTTGATGCTAAGCATAACTCTCCCATGGAGTCTTAAACATTCATTACCTATAGGTTAAAGGATAACTATTTACCACCACATCGCAACTCACAAAGGGTACTTATCCCTAGAGGTTACTTTTGGACACCACATCTCAACTCAAGAAGGGTATCCAACTTCAAACCTATCTTGGAAAACTCTTGGGAATAGTGAGGTTGCTACTAAACACTTCCTCTGAACTCACGAAGAGTATTCACCCCAAAATCCCCCTTTTCACACTATAGGAATAGTAGGGATGGTATTGACACTTCATCTGCACTCATGAAAAGTGTCTACCCAATAATCCCCTATTTCATTCATAACTTCATTCTTCAATTCATAGTGTGTGTACATGTGATAACACTTTTCACATAATCACCATATTCATAACTTGACTTCTAAACATGCTCATACCTTCATTCATAATATTTCACACACTAGCATGCTTCAGATATACATATACTTCACTTACACCTAACTTCTTCAAGATACACATTTCAACTTCATAAAACATATCAAGCATATACATCATAACCATCCCTTCACTTCACATAATATTACTTCAAGGCCATAATTACAATACACATAAATACTATTATACTTCAAGTAAACACGACCACCAAAGGTTGCCAATACCACTCAAGATTTCTTCAATAAGAACTAAACAATGTAAACCAACTTACCCTTCATCCAAGCCTTATCCACCCTTTCTCAAAACTTCACAAAATCATCATAAATAAGCATAATAAAGCAGTAGTTATTCCAATTACAACATAATGAAATACAACCCTAACATTTCCTAAACATGTACATTGAAACCCACTCCATAAGCCAAAAGTTGATAATATACATGAGCATGGGTTCATTTGGGTTTTGAAATTAAAATCAACAACTCAGATTGAAAATAACACATTTAATACATTAAAGCATTTTCATGCAAACATACATGCTTAAAGTCAAAGATAAAAGAAGTTGGAGTTTGAAACCAATTTTGAAATCTCTTTGAAATGACTCCTTGAATGAAAGAAGGTTGAAGGATGCACTACCATACCTTAATATGAATAAACCTACTAGATTTGAAGAATAAATCCATTGGCATCCATATCCCAAGCTCCAAGTCCTTTACCTTCATTGGAGGCTTGCGAGAATTTTTGTAGAGGAGAACTTTTGGGGGTTTTGGAAATTTTTTATTTCTAATTGAGGGTTAGGGGTTTTTGATGGGGGAATGAGGTTAAAATGAACTAAACTCAGTATATAATACCCCCAAAATACCTAAAACACCACTATATCAATTGGACCTTTTAAGACAACTCAAACTTTATTTAACATTTTGGAGTTATCGACGGGAATAAAATCTGCGACGCAGAGCTGTTCCTGCAAGATTTTTAAAAATAAATTTTGATACTGAAGAGTCCGCGTTGTGTCCCCGACGTGGACCAAGAATTCTGACCAAAGTGCATCAAGTCTGTGACGTGGACTCATTTCGCGATAGAACAATCATTGTTGTCTTGGGCAGATTGTTAGTCCAAGGGTTGGGACCTCCTTAAGTCCCCTAGGGCGGTCCTTGGGGAGTCGTAGCTGGAAGTTTTGACCCAACACATGTCCTTCGAGGTTTTAGGGTAATAACCACTTCTTTTAGAGTGTAAACCACACATACAAACATATACGATATACAAGGGCATACTAGCCCACACACTAGACTAGGTTCCTAATATCTTGGTCGTCCCTTGATGTTTGACCTCAAAACATACCAAACTGACTTCAAAAACTAAAATTCAGTATTATAAAACATTATTACCTCATGAAACACTTGATAATCTCTAGTTAAACCTATTTCATTATGAGGGTCGCTACATTCTCCCCCACATAGAAAAACATTCGTCCTCGAATGACACTAAACACTTTAAAGGACAACAAGGACTCAACTAGCAGCATATAACACATAACCTCATGGACATAAGATTCATATTAAATTCACCAAACTTACAAGAAACACAAACTTCATGTCATTAAGCATTTTAAGCAACACAAGCAAATTTGAAACTATTTCCACAATTCAAAGTATACACTAACTTCATCATTTTCGTTTTTATTTATGGAGGAACTACCTTCTACAACATTATACATGCTCATCACATTATGTCAAAGGTCAACATGAAATAACCTTCAAATCACACAATGACACAATAATCATAACAGTCGTGAAGCAATGAATCAAACATCATTAGTTACTCATTATCATGGAAAGATAGATTTACTACAAATCTACTTATATAAAAATGATAACATTAAGAGCATGATAAACATCAAATCATCAATGAAACTCATAACATAAGGAGACATGCAACTCATACTCAGATGCAAGACTCCTAGACATAACAAAACTACTAGGGATTTTGGTCTCAATCTTGAGTAAGAATATAAGTAAAGATAAGGATATCAACTACCTTACTACTCAACTCACTCTCCCCCATTAACGGTAAACCAATCTAGAACAAATGAAAACAACCATAAGTAATTATGACTTACCGGGGCCTTCATTTTGGATGACTTCCTTTTACACATTCTCATCACTTCTTGTTAGGATCCTTACTAAGCATATTCAAGGTCTCATACTTCATAATTCCACTATACCTCTCATAACATGGGAACTCATACTAACGTAACTCATGAACATCAAAACTAACAATCAACTTTTCTAGTCAAGCATAACACCCTCCTCTTAGGATTCAAGCTTAGACAAACTCTCTTAAACATCACCTCATAAAACTCTTAGGCACCACCTAACTCAAACTCATGGAATAAAACTCCCTCTTTCTCCATCCACCAATTAAGTTAGATTCATTTGGAAACCAACAATATTGCCACATAGATTCCACGATTTGCTAGCATAACCTCACAACTACCTTTCTAAGTAAACATACTATCTTTCCTCCTTAGAGTAAACCTACACGAGAACTTCAATCCAACACAAGGACAACTACAAAACATTACCCATCCAAGAGCACAACCCTGAACTCTAACTATTTACCACATTCTTTCAACACTCCTCAAATCTACACCTTAATTTTCTACTATCATTGGCCATAACCATAAGATAATTCATTTTCCCCAAAAAGGACTTCATTCAACCACTATAACTCTTATCATTCTAGAACTACACCACAATACACCTTCCCATCACAATACCTCCAATCTTATAGATCACAAATAGCCATAAATGACATCACATTACAACCTTTCAATTTCACCTTCACATATACTCACCTAGTCACAAAACCACAATAAGCATCAAAACTCACCTTTTTCGTCGTCCATCATTTTAACATCACCCCTTCCAAGATATCACATCTAGAAAACCACCGAACAAGGGAAATAAGAGCGAGATCATATGGAGTTAAGCTTTATTGCACAACACAAGAGTAATGAAGAAAGTGAAACGTCTATCGCCTTATAGCTCTCGCTCTTGGATGTGGTGCAACTCACACGGATGAACAAGACTCTAGTAGACATGGTTTGTGAGACTTTGGACCCTAAACAATTTTCCAAAACCTTATGCTCTCATACCAAGTTTGTAACGACCCACAAGTATACCCTAGAAGAATGGATCACTCTTGAGTCGTCACAAGGCGTACTTGACCCTTCGGAGGTCTTGTACAATCGTCTTAGCTATCATTCATTACATAAGATATGAAAAGTAGTGCAAAATTTAAACTTTTCAGAAGAATAATAATAAGAAGCATTTTATAAAATACTAAGGAGTGAGTCTCATCGTCACACGCAAACTTAAAGACACAAATTAAATATCTTAGGGTCACGTCCCTTTACATTGAAAGAAATACATAATAAGACTTATACAAGTCTTAAAGAAGAAACTAAAGAAATATGGACTATGTCCTTGAATATAAGAGAACATACCGAGTCTTGAGAGAGTCAACTTCGCATGCTTTGCCTTCTAGGAACCTTCACTGGCCTCAACCTATACTTATAGAATATATAAAAGTATGGGGTTAGTACAAACAATGTACTAATGGCATTATGCAAAAACTTGAAAAAAAGGACATTTTAGTTTACATAATGCTTTCATGTTATTTAGTAAAACCTTCATGAATATGGTGATAAAATAACATATAGATTCTCATTTAACACATAAAGTAAAACATCCATAATTTTAACTTAAAACACTCGTTTCATATACAACTTACAGTGAACTTATTTCCATAAATTTCTCTATCCAAAGTTATCCTAAGACTCACTAATGTAAGACATGAAGAAACCGCCCATACAATCTCATCAATACACAGCTAAGTGATTCTTAAGACTACCAAAGATGGCAATACTTCACCACACTTAACAAGCCAACATTCAATATTAAACACACTAAAGAAACATACTTGCATTTAAGGACTTCACATAAGAACCATCCTCCAAGACAACCCTCAAGTTACACTTAGTGCAATGTGAAAGTGTAATTCAATACTACTACTTCCACCTTGGTGCTCCTTGAGGATTCACTTAGACTAGGAACATCACATTCATCATAATCTACATAAATGTTACACGTGCATCAACATACTTCATGAATCTTAGACATATAATCAACATGCTTCATTTTCATTAGACATAAAGTCACATTTCTTCATTAACATCAAATAATGACCCATTGATACATTTCATTTCACATAAGGTTTCACCAAGACTCCCTTAAACTGCCTATTAGTGCAATGGATAGATAGAGTGCCATTCCACCGCCTACCCTAAGTAGTTCACCCTTTAGAATACTTAGATTTAACCGACATGGACCATGAGTGCTAGACATAGAATCTCGGTATTAACATCTACCGGATGAGGGATTCCTAATGGCCGAAGTTGAGGTCACTCTTGAGCCTTTACATGTATTTTCCAATAGCTACTCCTATGAGGGCGCATAGTTAAGTGATAAGGACATTACTTCTATGTAACTCATTCTCTACTAACAAGAAGTACTCATCTAAGGAGGGACATTGGATACAACATCTCAACTTAGAAGTGTATCCAGCCCTACTTCAAATCCTCTTGGTTCTAAGCATAAATTCCACACGGAGTCTTAAATATTCATTAAATATAGGTTAAGAGATAACTATTGAGCACCACATCTCAACTCACGAAGTGTACTTATCCCTAGAGGTTACTTTTGGACACTACATCTGAAATCACGGAGGTATCAGGTTTCCAACCTATCTTGGAAAGGCTTTGGGAATAGCATCCCATACTATCATCAACACTAAGTAATTCTCTCGACTAACCTAATCCAAGCTAACTAAGGAAGGACACACTCATCCTAACCATCATGCAATCAATCATCTAGATTCAAGTTAATAATAGGGAAGCATAAATCCTCAACCCTTAACTAACATAAGAAACTAATCTCAAACTATTTCATGAAATGCACCTTGCATGAAAGTCAAGCTATCATGAAATACACCTTTTATGCAAGTCAAGCTAACATTAGGAGAGTATAGGCCTTTCCCCTAAAGCTATCATGAAATGTCTTTGGCCTAACAAAGTCAAGCTTTCATGAAGGCACTCTAGTCATGGTGTTTCAAACTATTCTTAGGAGAGCTTCATTAATCAATACCAACATATCATGAGATTCCTCACCTCAAGCTATCATTATACCTACCATCTCAAGCTAAGACACCTTGGTCTTATATTACCAAGTCAAATAAACAATAAAATGCTTATTCAATACAACTTCAAGTTATTCTAGTTCATAAGGTTAATATGTCAACTTAGAATACACCTATGTGAGAGAACTTGCTTCCCTTAGCTTGTTCATATCTAAGTGTAAAATAGAAATAAAACATCATCAAAGTCCCTTCATAATGAATTCACCCCAAATCCCTTGAAACAATGGCATACAAGCCCTACAATCTGTTACAAGTTAATTCGTTCAATTTGATCATTAGAAGGGATGTTTAGGCAAACATTATCACATAGGTACAATACCAACTTTACAAGTCAATATTATCCTAGGCAAGGCCTAGTTAAATTCATATATAGGTGATTTAATCATGATCAATTAGCATACAATACAATTGATTTAAGAAGAACAACATAGAACCTTCAAGTTGCCTAAAATCACCATGATCACCTTCAACGTAAATTAGTACAATTCACCATGGTAACCTCATGAAAACATCACATAATCATCGTATGAAGATAATTGAATGCTACCCACTAGATTGGGATCACAATCAAGCCTTACCCACAATATAATCACAACCCTCTCTAGATTGGGGTCTTTTGGATTCACAATTGAGGAAAACTAGGGGGGAATTCATGGATGGAAGAATCCTTGATTGAATAAGCTTGACATACCATAGGTTAGATCCTTAGTTCCACCTTGAATCCTTGGTGAAATTCCTCCTAAGAGTAACCCCCAATTTTTGTTCTTCTTCTATGGTGTTCTTGAGAGTGTTTTGGAGAGTGAGAGGTTTTGATTTGGAGTCTACTATCTATATAGATTTCTTATTAGTTAAATAATAATAAAATAAGTAAAACCACCTAAAATAACCGCACATCAGTTCATTTGGATGCTACTTGAATTTACCAAAATTCACCACCCTTTGCTGAATGCATATAGAAAATTGAAAGGTCAATCGACGAGGGCCACTAACGGGGCGTCGACCAACCAATGGACCGTCTTGCAGGTCGGTGGTTTTTGTCAGAGACCCCTCAAAAAGTGGGCTAAGCTCCCACCACAAAGTGTGGTGCTACTCCCAAATAGATGAGGCATTGACTGCACCACGAACAGTCTATTGCTTCATTTGTTGGGACTATTTTTGACAGTATCTAGCCAAAGGTTGGGTCCTCTTCAAGGATCCTTTGGGTGGTCCTTGGGAAGTCGTGCCCCGACATTTCAATCCTAAATACGTCAGTCTATATTTTAGGAACCTTCACTAACAATTTGAGATCCAAACACTACATAACACCTCATAAACTTATTAAGGCACACAAGCACGTCTCAAGGCTAACTTTCGAAAGTCTTGGACGTTCTTTGACGTTTGACCTCCAAACTCTTCAAAACTCCTCAATCTAACTCCTAATGCACTTATTAGCCATTTTAAGACCTTATAGGCTCATGACACTTATGTCAGGTTCTATTTGTACCTAATTCATTTTGGGGTCCTTAAAATATCCCCCACTTGAAAAAACTTCGTCCTCGAATGACACTTTCTTAAACATTTCTTAAAGGAGTAACTCTAGACTAGACGCCCATCGTACTTGCATTATACATAAATTCACATATTAAAATCAATGAAATAATTCATTTCAAAGCTATACATAACTACACATAACCATATAAAAACATTATGAAAAGGGCCATGTATCCCCCACTTGACAATAAACTACTCATGTCTTTATAACATCAATTCATCATCATTACTGTAACGATCCGAAAGTACCCCCTAGAAGAAGGGAGCCCCATAGGTCGGAAAAATTGTGTACTTGACCTTTCGGAGGTCTTGTACAAGCCTTGGCTATCATTTTTTACATAAGACATGAGAAGTAGTGTGGAATTATAACAATTCGCGAATAAATTAATAAAAAGAAACGTCTTTCATAAAAGCTAAGGAATGATCTCGTCTTCACAAGCCAAATTAAAGACACGACATAAATATCATAGGGACACAGCCCTTTACATTAAATGAAAAATACATATTAAATCTTAATGCTAGAATCTAAAAAATAGAACTATGCCCTCGAATATAGGAGGACATACTTAGTCTTGAGAGGATATATTCCTAAACTTTGCCTGCTAAACTTATTCCATGCCTCCAACCTATACTTTTAGAGTATAGAAATGAATGGGGTCAATACAAAACAATGTACCAAGTATGGAATAATCAAAAACGTGGAAAAAGGGACATTTTAGTAAAATAAGCTTTCATGACAAATAAGTAAAACCTTCATGAATATAGAGTTAAAATAGTGCAAGAATCATCATTTAGCACATAATAAAAGAGTTCCATAATTTTAGCACAAGGAGTCACTTTACAGTGAACTCCAAAAACATTACAGTAAAACACAGTGAAACAGTGGCATGTTACAGTGAACAATTCATCCCAAGCAATGTGAACTCTTTTACTTTGAGGTTTCCCTAACAAAGTTATCCTAAAAGTCCCTAAGGTAAGATAACAAGTTACCGCCCATACACCCCCTTCAAGACACACCAATGTGATCCTTAAAACGACCAATCATAGGCTTACCTCGCACGGGAATCAAGTCCACACTCTTGGCTATATACTTGAAAGACATTTATACGTTAAGGCCTTCATGTAAGTACCCTTCTCCAATAGGACTTATAAGTCACACTAAGTGCAATATGAGAGTAGCATCCCATACTACTACTCCACTTAGAGCTCTTTAAGGTTTCCCATGGATTAAGCACTCTACATTAGTCATTTATAACTTCATTACATAAAACTTAACATTAACTTGCTTCTTTAACATAAGACCTTGGGTCATCTAACTTCATTTACAACTCATGATAGAACACACCAAGAATCCCCTTTCGGAAGGTGTACTTAGTGTGATGGATAGATAGCGTCCAATACCACCACCTACCCTAAGTAGTACATTCTTTTAGGAGACTTAGTTCATTCACTTCATATAAGTCACACCAAGTATCCCCTTTCGGAAGGTCTACCTAGTGCAATGGATAGATAGAGTCCCATACAACTACCTACCCTAAGTAGTACGTTCTTTTAGGAGACTTAGTTCATTGATTCTTTGTGGGGGAATAGCTTTAACCGACATTGACCATGAGAGCTAGACATGGAATCTCGATACTACCCTTATCTGATGAGGGTTCCCCACTTGCCTAGGGTGGGGTCATTCTCTTAGCTTTTACATGACTTTTCCAATAGATAAACCTATGCGGACGCATAGGTAAGGGATAAGGAGATTGTTTCTTAGTAACTCACCCTCTACTCACTAGGAGTACTTATCTCAAGAGGTATATTTGGCACAACATCTCTACTCACAATGTGCACCCACCCATTCTTCAAATCCTCTCGGTGCTAAGAATAACTCCCCCACGGAGTCTTAAACATTCATTACTAAAGGTCAAGGATAACTTTTGGACACTCCATCTCAACTCACAATGTGTATCCATCCTCCAACCTACACTAGGAAGCTCTTGGGAGGTAGTGAGGTTTCTACTAAACACCTCATCTCAACTGGCAATGAGGGTTCACCCCAAAAGTCCCCTTTTCATTCACATTCTTTAACTTCATTCATTAATCCATTTAAAGTGTGAGTGTGTGTATATGTGATCACCCCTTTTATATAAATCATCACTTTCATTAACATTGAATTCTAGACATGCTTATACCTTGATTCATTATTTCTCACACACTAGCATACTCAGCATAGACACATACTTCATTTAGGCATAATCTAAGAAAGACATACAATTAAAGCTTCATAATGCATATCAACATGAGCCATCATCATTATCAGTTCATTTCACACATTAGGCCTCCAAGGAAATTCTCACAATACATACCAAATATATCCAAATACATCAAGTAAACACTGCCACCAAGAACGTGGACCATACCACTCAAGAGCAATTTATAATAAGAGTTCTAAAATATAAACAACTCACCATTTAACAAAGATTTCACCACCTATTTCCAATTCTTCAATAGTTCATCGTAATATGGCCCTTAGGGTAGTATATACACCTTAATAACAACATAAGGAAACCAAAGTTCATACCCTACACAAACATGTTCATTTAACGCATTTCTTAAGCTAAAAGTTGGAAATATGCATAAGCAAGAGTTCATTAGGGTTTTGATATTAAAATAATAAATTAATAAAAGAAACAACATATTTCAATCATTAAAACACTTTTATATAAAGACCCATGCTTGGAGTCGAAGATAGAAGGAGATAGAATTTGAAAACCCTTGTCGAAATCTTTTAGAAATGACCCCTTGAATTGAAGAGAGTTCAAGGATGCATACCATACCTCAAAGAAAAGGAAACCAACTGATTGTTTATGAAGAAGTGTTCCCAACCAGCCCTCCTAGCTCTTTCTTTAGTCTTAGCTCCAATGGTGACTTGAGAGAGTTTTTCTTTTGAGAGATATTTTGAATATTTGAAGTGAGGGGTCATGTCTTGGTCTAGGACTTACAAAAAATTTAATATACTTTAAAAACCCTAAAAATATTATCCTAGGTTTATAAAAGACTTGGGGTGAATTTATAAAACACCCCAAGCCAACACAGTGAAAATGTGACAGCTTTAGCAGGCCACCATCGACGCCTCTCAACAATGGACCGTCGATGCCTCGACGTCCCATTGATGATGGCTCGTGGTTTGATTTTGGAACTTCCAAAACCTGCAGGCATTCATTTACAATTGATGGAACAGGTCAAAGAGCTGTCGATTGGTCTACAGGCCGTCGACTGGCTCGTTGATGGACACTGGTTTGGCAGTTTTCTGTCTTAGAGTTGGGGTTCTCTTCTAGGGCCCCTTGTGAGTCCTAGGTGGATTCGTATCTGGACATTGAACCCCTAAACATAGTCATCTAGGTCTTAGGTACATCCCACATCAATTTCGATTAAAACGAATGAGTAAAACTCACTAAAAGACATGAATACACACAAGTATTTTCTATGGAACACCTTCCGAACGTCATGGACGTTCTTGGACGTTTGACCTCCAAATGTAACCAAACTTTCCACACTGCCTAAGAACATCATTGCTAACCATTTTAACACGAAATTAAATCATGAAACATTTACGAATCTCTAGTTAACCTTATTTTGTTGTATGATATTACATTATCCCCCACTTGGAACAACATTCGTCCTCAAATGACACTAAACTATTTTAAGAACATTAAGGACTTACTAGCAGAATATTACACACTAAAACAAGGCTAAACATTCATAGCCAATTCACCAAACTTACAAGAAACACCAACTACACATTCACAAGAAATTTGCTAGGCAACACAAGGAACTTTTAGAAAATAATTTCCACACTTCAAAACACATTCTCATTCTTCATTTATCGAAGAACTACTTTCTCCAACATGAGAAATGCTCATAAATATCATTTTTATAAACATTGGAAAAATTATTCATGAAAATGAAATTTTTCCTCTAACTTTGAAATCTTATTGTGAGCATTAATTCTCATACAGTAAAACATACATGATTTTTCAACAATTTCTCCTCTAAACATTTTATTAATAAAGCATGATCATAAGAAAAGCAAAACCGTATAAAATCATATTACCACATAAATACAACGATCATAAAGGGTTAAGGCTTACCGGGACTATCAAATCCGGATTAGCTCTCCCTCCTATCCCGCATCCCATAGGGAGGGTTCTTCTTTGGAGCATTAGGATCTAGACCACCTTGAGGAGCTTGATTGGCCCCTTTCCCTTTTGAATTTCTGTTGGGGCAGTCCCTCATCTTGTGACTCTTACTACCACATGCAAAGAAAACATCCGTTCCGCCAATACACTTACCCAAATGTTGTTTCCCACAAGTAGTACACTTAGGGCTCTCAAATGTATGACCACCACCTTTAGAATTTTGGTTGGAAACTCTATCCTTGTTCCCCATAGAAGACTCTTGGTGATATAACCTCCTCTTAGGTTTGGGTTGATTAGATTCATCAAACCTAGCCCTCTTCCTCTCTTGCCTTATCTCCTTAATTTTGTACTCCTCAATTTGTTGTGCATAAACCATGAGTCTAGAGATATCCATGTCATTAAGGAGCATTGTCCTACGACACTCCTTTTCCACCAATATAGAAACTTCCATCACAAATTTGTTCATCCTAGCCCTAGGGTTGTCTACCATGATCGGGGCATACTTAGAGAGTTGGTGAATTTGAGATAGTACTCTTTCAAACTCATTTCTCGTTGACGAAAATTCATGAATTCAACCATCTTCTTCTCCCTCCATTCTAATGGGAAAAAAACTATCTGGAAAAGACTTTTAGAACACTTCCCTATCGACCATACCATACCTTAAAGGTCTCTCATCCCTCCATTGCTTAAACCACACTTGAGCCACATCCTTAAGTTGGTAAGCATCTAGCTCCGCTCTCTCACTAGGGGTCACACCCATAGCATCTACCACCTTGAATATCTCATCTATCAGGCTTTCTGGATATTTATCCACCTTAGTGCCATGGAAAGTAGGAGGGTTCATCCTCATGAAATCTCGAATTATAGAAGGGGAGTACTCACATTAGGTTGAGGTCTATCTCCTTGGTTACCTTGGGCAACCAAATGATTAATGATGACTTGAGATTGAGACATCATGAGTTGGCTCAAATTAAATAGGGCAGCCCTCAACTCCACATTAGTCATATTTCCTTCAACAAAGGGAGCTTGAGGAGCTTGAGGTCCTTGGGGCCCTTAAGGTTCCGGAGGGGGAACCGCCTCATTCACATTCTCTAGGCCAACTATAGGGACTTGGACAACACGGGGAGGAATCCTCTCATTAGCTACACCTTCCTCCTCCTTCCTAGTGGTTGCTCTCCTATTATTCATGTCCTATAAACACAAAGAGAAGAGGTTGAGAAGATATATTATAGAACTCAACTATAAGACACGACATTAGAATAATGAAGAAAGTGAAACTTCTATCATCATATAGCCTCTCAACTATAGATGTGTCGCGACTCATACAAATGAAAAAGACTCTACTAGACGTGGCTTGTGAGACTTTAGACCCAAATCTATTTCGCATAAACTTATGTTTTGATACCAAGTTTGTAACGACTCAAAAGTACCTCCTAGAAGAAGGGAGCACCCACAGGTCAAAACAATTGCGTACTTGACCTTTTAGAAGTTTTGTACAAGCCTTAGCTATCATTTTTTGCATTAGACATGAAAAGTAGTGTGCAATTAAAACTTTTCACGAATAAATTAATAAAATGAAACATCTTTCATAAAAGCTAAGGAATGATCTCGTCTTTACAATCCAACATAAATACACGACATAAATATCATAGGGACACGGCCCTTTAAATTAAATGAAAAATACATATTAAGTCTTAAATCTAGAATATAAGAAATAGAACTATGCCCTCGAATATAGGAGGACATACTTAGTCTTGACATGATATATTCCCAAGCTTTGCCTTCTAAACTTCTTCCTTGCATCCAATCTATACATATAGAGTATAGAAAAGTATGGGGTTAGTACAAAACAATGTACTAAGTATGGTATATGCAAAAACATGCAAAAAGGGACATTTTAGTAAAATAATATTTGATGTCAAATAAGTAAAAACTTAATGAATATAGAGTTAAAATAGTGTAAGAATAATCATTTAGCACATAATAAAAGAGTTCCATAATTTTAGCACAAGGAGTCACTTACAGTGAACTCCAAAAACGTTACGGTGAAATAGTGGCGTGGTACAGTGAACAATCCATCCCAAGTAATGTGAACTCTTTTCATTTGATTTTTCCCAAACAAAGTTATGCTAGGAGTCCCTAAGGTAAGACAAGAAGGGACCGCCCATACACCCCCTTCAAGATACACCAAAGTGATCCTTAAGACTACCAACCATAGGCTTACCTCGCACGGGAATCAAGTCCACACTGTTGGCTACATATTTGAATGACATTCATACATTAAGGACTTCATGTAATTACCCTTATCCAATAGGAATTATAAGTCATCCTAAGTGCAATGTGAGAGTAGCATCCCAAACTACTACTCCCACATAGAGCTCTTTAAGGTTTCCCGTGGATTAAGCACTCTACATTAGTTATTTATAACTTCATTACATAAAACTTAACATTAACTTGCTTCTTTAACATTAGACCTTGGGTCATCTAACTTCATTTAAAACTCATGATAGAACACACCAAGACTCCCCTTTCGGAAGGTCTACTTAGTACAATGGATAGATAGCGTCCTATCCAACCACCTACCATAAGTAGTACATTCTTTTAGGAGACTTAGTTCATTCCTTTCATATAAATCACACCAAGACTCCCCTTTCGGAAGGTCTACCTAGTGCAATGGATAGATAGCGTCCCATACCACCACCTACTCTAAGTAGTACGTTCTTTTAGGAGACTTAGTTCTTTCATTCTTTTGTGGGGGTATAGCTTTAATCGACATAGACTATGAGAGTAAGACATGGAATCCCGATACTACCAGTATCGAATGAGGGTTCCCCACTTGCCTAGGGTAGGGTTATTCTCTTAGCTTTTACATGGCTTTTCCAATAGATACACCTATGCGGGTGCATAGTTAAGGGATAAGGAGTTTGCTACTAAGTAACTCACTCTCTATTCACGAGGAGTACTCATCTAAAGAGGTACATTGGGTACAACATCTCTAGTCACAATGTGCACCCAACCCTTTTTCAAATCCTCTCGTTGCTAAGCATAACTCCCCCACAGAGTCTTAAACATTCATTACATAAGGTCAAGGATAACTTTTGTACAATCCGTCTTAACTCACAATGGGTATCCATCCTCCAACATACATTAGGAAGCTCTTGTGAGGTAGTGAGGTTGATACTAAGCAGTTCATCTCAACTCACAATGAGTGTTCACCCCAACACACCCCTTTTCATTCACATTCTTTAACTTCATTCATTCATTCAAAGTGTGAGTGTGTGTATATGTGAGAACACCTTTCACAAAAATCATCACTTTCATTAACATTGAATTCTTGACATGCTTGCACCTTTATTCATCAGTTCTCACACACTATCATACTCAATATATACACATACTTCAGTTTGACATAATCTAAGAAGACATACAATTCAAGCTTCATAATGCATATAAACAAGAACCATCATCATTATCACTTCATTTCACACATTAGTCCTCCAAGGCCACTGTCATAATACAAACAAATATATCCACTTACATCAAGTAAACACCGCAACCAAGAAGGTGGACCATACCACTCAAGAGCAATTCATAATAAGAGTTATACAATATAACCACTCACCATTTAACCAAGATTTCACAACCTATATCCAATGATTCAATATTTCATCATAATATGACCCTTAGGGAAGTAGCTAAACCATAATAACAACATAAAGAAACCAGAGTTTATACCCTACACAAACATGTTCATTTAACCCATTTTTAAAGCTAAAAGTTGGAAATATGCATAAGCATTAGTTCATTAGGGTTTTGATGTTAAAATCATCAATTAATACTAGAAACAACATATTTGAATCATTAAAACACTTTTATATGAAGACCCATGCTTAGAGTCAAAGATAGAAGGAGATAGAGTTTGACAACCATTTTCGAAATCTTTTAGAAATGACTCCTTGAAAGGAAGAGAGTTAAAGGATGACTACCATATCTCAAAGAAAAGGAAACCCACAGATTTGTTGATAAAAAACGTTCCCGACCAGCCCTCCTAGATCTTGCTTGAGTGTTAGCTCCAATGGTGACTTAAGAGAGTTTTTCTTTTGAGAGAAAGTTTGAATATATAAAGTGAGGGGTATAATCAAGGTCTAGGACTTAAAACTAATTTAATATACTTTAAAAAACCTAAATATATCATCCTAGGTTCATAAAAGACTTGGGGTCGAGTTACAAAACACCCCAAGCCATCACAGTGAAAACGTGATAGCTTTTGCAGGCCACCATCGATGTCTCTCAACGACGGACCATCAAAGTCTCGAGGTACCGTTGATGATGGCTCGTGGTTTTGGTCTTCAACTCCCAAAACCTGCAGGTATTCATGTCAAATTGACGGACCAGGTCGACGAGCCGTCGATTGGTCTACTGGCCATCGACTGGCTCGTTGTTGAACACTAGTTTGGTAGTTTTTGTCTTAGAGTTGAGGTCCTTTTCTAGGGACCCTTATTGGTCCTAGAAGGATTCATATATGGACGTTGAACCCCTAAACATAGTAATCGATGTCTTAGGAACATCCAACATCAATTTTGATTAAAACGAACACGTAAAACTTACAAAAACACATAAAGACACACAAGTATTTTCTAAGGCACACCTTCCAAACGTCATGAACGTTCTTGGACGTTTGACCTCCAAACGTCACCAAACTTCACACACTTCCTAAGAACATAATTGTAAACAATTTCAAAACAAAATTAACTCATGAAACATTTACGAAGCTCTAGTTCTCCTTAGTTTGTTTTAGGATATTACAATTATGTAACAACAAAATCGCATGGCAAGTCATAATCATAAGAAATTCTTGTAATTTTCATAAATCATTAGAGAAACACATATGAAAAGGGACATAAAGAGATCATTCGGGATCACCCTTGGATCGGAGAGCATAGATCCTATTCCTCCCTTGAGGAATATCTTCCACATTATTGAAAGCAATGTGCTTGCCTTCTCACAAATTAAACATTGTCTTAGGTTAATCTTTCATCAGATGTCCACTCTCACCACATCCATAGAAACCATCCCTAGCGGCCAAGCACCTACCCTCATGTTTCTTACCACACCTAGGGGAAGTAGGTTAGGAATAGTCATTACTCTTCCCTTGAGGTCTAGGGTTTGACACCCTCTCATTCTCATACCTAGAAGTACTAGAGTAGACTTGTCCGGAAGACTTTTGTCTATTTATAGAATGACCATGTACATCGGACCCCTCATTCTCCATCATATTTCTCTTTCTGACCTTCTTATGTTTAAATTTCTCTATTTTTGAGCTAACACCATTATTCGGGAGATATTCATATCATCAACAAGCAGTTCCATACGACATTCTTCTACTTCTAGTTCAAACACCCCCGTCATAAACCTATTCATCAAGTCTCTAGGGTTTGCTACCAAGCTTGGAGCATATTTAGACAATTGAGTGAACTTCAAAGCATACTCCTTAACACTCAACTTTCCGCTCTTGAGGTTTATAAATTCCCCCAACTTAGCCTCCCTCAAAAATCCTAGTAAATAACCTATCAAGGAAAGCCGACTTAAAAGTCTTCCATTCTATGGGATCCGCTCTTACCGGCCTAGAATCCTTCCATTGCTCATACCAAACTTGAGCTACATATTTCAATTGATAAGCGGCAAGCTCCGCTTTCTCACTAGAAGTCAACCCCATAATAGCAAGATTCTTATAAACCTCATCTATGAACCCATTTGGATCTTCCTCCACCTTGGAGCCACTAAATTCAAGAGGGTTCATCCTCAAGATATCCCTGATTCTATATGCACACATTCCCCATAAAGGGTTTGCCACCACCTCTGTATTCTCTTGGGAAGTCAATGCTTGAGTAAACCAATTCATTGAAGTCTTAAATTCCTCTAGAGTAACATTACCCACATGAGGATCATTAGGAACTTGAGGAGGGACTTGATCTCCTTGGGGAGGAACCTCTTGATCCTCCTTGACATCTCCTTTCTTTCTAGCATTACCCCTAGTGTTAGCTTTAACATGGACAAAATCATAGGCAAACATTAGAAAAAAGGGCTAACTCATTCCAAATTCAATTGAACGACTTGAAGAATGAATAAGTAAAACTTTCCAAATAATCCCATAGCCTCCAACTCATAGATGTGTCCCGACTCACACCGATGAATATGTCTATACTAGATTTGGTTTTGAGACATCCAAGGACCATTTCATAACCTTATGCTCTGATACCAAGTTTTACACCCTAGAAGGTAGAGCATCCTTCAAGTAGGAACACAACGTACTTGACGTCTCGGAAATCTTGTACAAGTCCTTAGACATCATTTATTGCATATATACGAAAAGTACTGTGGAATTAAAACTTATTCTTCAAAAATGTATTGTGTAAACATTTCATATACTTCTAACATATGTCTAAAAACCCTCTATGACACATGAGTACAAATTTCTTGGGTCACAACCCATAAAAGTCTAGCAGAGTTCAAACATAAAAGAAAACATAGTGGTGGTATCCTCAGATGCTATGAGGACTCACCAATCTCCACTCCTTGGAAGCTTTGGAAACTCTACCCTTCAAAGCCGTTAAATCTTCTCAAGACCCTACATTGGATTAGAATGTAGGAAAAATATGTGTTAGTACAAAATTTACCAAGTATGGAAACTATGATACCAAACATAAGATATCTCAAAGGGTTAGTCAACAATAGACATACGAATAAGAGATAAAGGCATAAGCATAACATGAATATAATAAGCATAATAAAACATCATAAAGCCTATTAGAATTCATACTTAACTCGTTGTCCTTCTTACTCAAATGAACTACTTTACAAGCCACCTCCAATTATACTTGTGCAAGACTAAGGTAGCATCCCATACTACTACCAAAGTTAAGTACCTCTCTTAGGTTATTCTTAATCATAACCCACTTTAATATTTAATACCTAGATTCATCATAACATATAGCATTATGACCCTAGGCAAATTCAAAGCACATTTGTGAAATGCATGTAAAATATCCCATTCTACCTGACACACTAAGCATATGTTGAAGTCACCCTATTCCCTTTCATTTCATTTTAGGATTCTCTGTAGACCTATTTAATATTGACAAGGAACTATCATCTTAATTCAATCATGTCATTGAACGCAATCATAGTGACTACCTAAGCTAAACAAACATCATGAAGGGGTCATTTCATTGGTGGCTTCAAGTCATACTTGTGCCATGTGTAGCGTCCAATACTGCCATCCACACTTAATACTTCTCTAGACTAACCTAATCCAATCTAAATAAGGAAGGACACACCCATCCTAACCATTATGCAACCAATCTTGTAGATGCAAGCTAATCATAGGGGAGCATGAATCCTCAAACCTAAGATATCATGAGAAAGTAATCTCAATCTAATTCATGAAATGCACATTGCATGCAAGTCAAGCTATCATGAAATGCACCTTGAATTCAAGGCAAGCTAACATTAGCTGAGTATAGACCTTTCCCCTAAAGCTATCATAAAATTTCTTTGGCTTAACCAAGTCAAGATATCATGAAGGAAATCTAGTCATGCTACTTCAAACTATTCATAGGAGAGCTTCATTACTCAATAGCAAACTATCATGAGATTTATCACCTCAAGCTATCATGAGAACTACCATCTCAAGATAACACATCTTGGTCTTTTCTTACCAGTCAACTAAACAAGAAGAGGATTATTCATTACAACTTCAATCTATTCTAGTTCATCATGTATTCATTTATTTTAGGTTATTAGGTCAACCTAGAATCAATCTATGTGAGAGAACTTGCTTCGCCTAGTTTGTTCATATCTAAGTGTAAACGAGAAATCATCACAATCCCTTCATAATAACTTCACCCCTAATGCTCTAGAAACAATGGAATACAATCCCTACAGTCAATTACTTCCTTCAGTTGATCAGGATCCATGTTCAATTATAAGTTAATTCATACAATTTGATCATTAGAAGGTATTTGTAGCCATACATGATCACATAGGTTCAATTCCAAATTTACAAGTAAAGGTCATCCAACATAAAATAGGCGTAGTTAAATTCATATCTAGGTGATTCAATCATGATCAATTAGCATACAATACAATTGAATTAAGAAGATCAACTTAGAACCTCCATCTTTCCTAAAATCACCATGATCACCTTTAACGTCAATTACTACAATTCAACATGAATATGTCATCAAAACATCACATAATCATCATATAAACATAATTGAATGCTACCCAATAGATTTGGATCACAATTAAGCCTTACCCATAATGCAATCTCCACCCTCTCTAAATCAAGATCTTTTGGATTCACAATTAAGGGAAAATAGAGGGACTTCATGGATGTAAGAATCCATTAATGAATAAGCTTCAACTACCTTATGTTAGAGTCTTAGTCCCAGTTTGAATCCTTGGTGAATTTCGTCCTATGATCAACCCCCTATTTCTATTTTTCTTTTATGATGTTCTTGAGAGAGTTTTGGAGAGGGAGAGGTTTTTATATGGAGTCTACTGTATAAATAGCTTTCTCATTATTAAATACTAATAATAATATCTAAAATCACCTAAAATAACTGCCCATGCATTTATTTGTAAGCTACACGAATTTACCAAAATGCCCCACCCTTGGCCGGATGCCTATAATAAATTGCAAGCTCAATCAACGAGGGCAACTATGGGGCATCGACCAATCAACGGACTGTCCTGCGGGTCCGTGGTTTTGGTCATAGACCCCTCAAAAAGGGGTATATCTCCCACCATTAAGTGTGGGGCTACGCACACAATCGACGAGGCGTTGAGTAGACCACGTGGCATCGTTTGCTTCGTTGGTTGGGACTGTTTTTTGGCATTCTATAGCCAAAGGTTGGGTCCTCCTCAAGGAACCTTTGGGTGGTCTTTGGAGATTCGTGCCTAAATCTTAAACCTCCATTCAAAGTACGGGTATCATTTTATGGGTTTTACCCCTCATACGAAACTCACAAACTCCCACACAATGCTGTAGAACTCGCTAGTTCAACTTACTAGACTTCGGGACATTATAGAGTTGTAGGATGCAATCCACGAATCCCACCTATGGATCGTGGGTTGCCCTATGATCGTGGATGGTGCACATCGGTAACACCTACAACTTCTAAAATCTACATTCTTATCTGTCTAGGATATATGGTGTTACATTTCTCCTCCTTGGGAACATTTTCCCTAGAATTAAGACTAAACTAGCTGAATATGCGGGGAAAGACTTGTAATCCCTAGTACTAAATACTGGAAACTGAAATATTATTGAACTAAGTTCCACAAACATGAAAATACGCTAAAAGTACAAGCATGGCAAAAGAAACAAGATACTAAAACTGAATTTTCACATGAGTAACTAAAACACTGGAAAGGAACTATTACCTCAAGCTAAAATAGAATCAGAAGGAAAGAGATGAGGATACTTGGCTTTCATGGATACTTCTTCTTCCCAAGTAGCTTCATCTATGTATTAAATACACCACAAAACCGGTAATATCCCAAAAATGACTTAGGTGGACTAGAGCCTAATATTGTTGTCAATATGGTCTAAGGTACCAAAATGGTCTATATAGTGTTATAGAGTCAGTAGCTAAAGTATTAGGTGCATTGGAAGTTAAACGTCAGGGGACGACCAAGACGTTCGACGACTAAGTCACCTATGTGCCTCATATGTGGTTCTATGTGTTTATTTGTGATTCATGAGATTGTGAAGTCCTTAAATGATTTAATATGATGCTTAAAGTCAGTGTGTCATGTTTCGAGAAGTTTGGAGGTCAAACGTCCAAGAACATCCATGACGTTCGAAAGATGTTCGTTGAAATGACCTTGTGTGTCTAGGCATATTTCGTTGAGTATTACGTGTTCGTTTTGGATGAAATTAATGTGAGAGGTGCTAAACTTGTACACGATCAGGTTTGGGTTGGAAATGGCAGGGTAAACGTCACCAAGGAACATCCAAGGGTCTTTGAGGAAGGACCCATGTTGCTGGCCAAAACAGCCCAAGGCAGTCCCACCTACGGATGGCAATCGACGGCCAGTGGCCTGGTCGACGCCCCGTAGGTGGTGGGCGTAGTTTGGTACTTAGCCTGGGGAGCTAAGCTACAAATTCTAGGTCTCTGAACCCATCGACGGAGGACAAGAAAGACCGTGTGTGGACCTACGCCCCGTCGATGGGCAACCGTCGATGGGCACTGTGTTTTGCGCAGGTGCACTGTTAAGTTGAGGGGTGATGTTGTAATTTCACCTTACTTCCAAATAAATGGTTTGGAGGTTATTTGAGGGTTATTTGGGTATTTTATACATGTATAAATGTCTTTAACACTTAGAATATTTCATTCTTTATAAATCAAAATCCCGAAATCCGTTAAAAATTCCTTAAGACTCCATTGAAGTCCAAAGTCAAGGAAGAGCTTGGTGTGACGAATTGAGTGGAGATTATTAATAAAATTGAAGAATTATCTTCGTTAATGTATGGTTTTTGATCCTTGAAACTCGTTTCATCAAGGAGCCCAAATTTCAAAGATATTTTCTAAAGTTTTCAAAGTTGAACTTGACCTATTTCATGACCTATCATGGGTTCTTGCATTAATTGTTTTTAAACGTTGATTATGGATTGAATTGTTATTGTATTTATGATTTTAACCTAACAACCTATGAACTCATGTAGTTGATGAACCCTAGTTTTTGACTAAGTTATGGGTTACTTGATATTGGTCTAATGTTCATGAATTAATGTGTAGTTTCTTATGGACTATCTAATGATGTAAGAATAGTATTCAATTGATATATAATTGGTATTAGATTGATAAATCTATATTGAATTGACTTAGATTCATTGAGGTATTATTATTTATGCTTTGAATTGATATTCATGGCCATGGGTAAGGGCCTTGTGATGTTTAATTGGGTGATTTGGCATTGGATTGAAGTGTTGATGATGGAGTGGTGGTACGCTGCCCTATTTCACTTTATTTAATGTTAATTAGAATTCAATTATGTTGTGATTGGTTTGGCTTACTTATGGTGGCGGTGTTATTTGAATTGATGTGGCCTTGTCGGCGTTATTATAAGTATTATGATTATCATGGCCTTGTCGGCAACTACTTGAAGTATTATTTTGATTTGTGCAGTTGATTATGTGAAGTATGATCATATATACCTATGTGAAGTAATGTGAAAGTATTTGTTTCTTCTATTGATAATATCTAGGTGATCATGTTAGACTAATGACTATGTGTTGTGTGTAGTCTTAGAATTGATGCATGATTGTTCCTATTTGGCTATATGAGTCTATAATGGTGTCACGACCCTCAAGAACCCCCTAGAAGCTAGGGATAAGCATCGGATCGTGACCGGGCGTACTTGACCCTTTGGGATCTCATACAAGCCCTTTAACTATCGTTCATTACACAAGACATGAAAAGTAGTACGAAATTTAAAACTTTACACGAATAATTGAATAAAGGAAGTCTTTCATAAAATACTTAGAGAATATTATCGTCACAAGCCAACTTAAAGATATGACATAATATCTTAGGGACACGGCCATTTACAATAAAAGGAAAATACATAGTAAGTCTTTAATAAGAAACTAAGAAAAGGACCCTCGAATATATGAGGACATACTTTATCTTGAGAGGAACTATCCCAAGCTTCACCTTCAACCTTCAAAAGCTTCCAACAACCTATACTTATAGAGTATAGAAAAGTATAGGGTTAGTACAAACAATGTACTAAGTATGGCATATGTAAAATGATGTAAAAAGTGACATTTTAGTAAAATAAGCTTTCATGCCAAATAATTATAACATACATGAATTTAGGAGCAAAACAACATAGGAAACATCATTTAAGAATTATATAAGAGTTTCCATAATTTTAAACCAAGAGAACACTTTAGAGTAAACTTTTCAATTTCTTACAGTATGCTCATTAATATTACAGTGAACTATTTAGGACAATTACAATGAACTAAAATACTCCAACAATGGTGAACTTCTAAGGTATTTCCAATGAGGAAGTGAACTCATTTTCGTAGGAGATTCCTAACCGAGGCAATCCTAAGGCTCTCCAAGGTATGACAATAAGAAAACGTCTAAACACCTCATTCAATACACACCAAGGAGTTCCTTAAAACAACCCACCATGAGCTTACTCACCTCGGGAGAACAAGTCACCACTCAATCACAAGACATTAGAAGAACACCCAACAAAACACCAAAGACTTCCTTTTCGGAATGCCTACTTAGTGCAATGAGTAGATGGCGTCCTATACCACCACCTACACTAAGTAGTACACTCTTTTAGAAGGTTTGGCACAAGGTCTTCCCTTTCGGAAGTTCCTACTTAATACAATGGATAGATAGCGTCCCATACCACCACCTACCCTAAGTAGCAAGTTCTTTTAGAAGACTTACTTCATTCAATTCATGTAAGTATCACCTTATTTTAGAAGACTTAGTACTTTCACTACTTTTGTGGGAGGTTAGCTTAACCGACATAGACCATGAGATCTAGACATGGAATCCCAATATTAACCCGTATCGAATGAGGGATCCTCACTTGCCTAGAGTAAGGTCATACTTTTTAGCTTTTACATGACTTTCCCAATAGCTACACCTATGCGGGCACACAGTTAAGTAATAAGGAGATTGCTACTAAGTAAATTATTCTCTACTAACGAGAAGCACTCATCTCAAGAGGTACATTGGAATACAACATCTCAACTCACAAAGTGTAACCACCCCTTCTTCATATCCTCTCAGGGCTAGGCATAACTCCCCACAGATTCTCAACATTATAAACTATAGGTTAAGGATAACTAGTGAACACCACATCTCAACTCACGAAGGGTATTCATCGTCCAAACTATCTTAGAAAGCGCTTAGGATGTAGTGAGGTTACTACTAGACACTTCATCTCAACTCACGAAGAGTGTCCACCCCAAGACTCCCCTTTTTACTCAACTTAGCATCGTACATCAATTTAAGTGTATGTGTGAGTACATATGAGCACACCTTACATATAAGCATCATTTAATTCATATCAAGTTCTAAATATGCTTTAGACCTTCATTCATCAAATCACATACTTTACATGCTTCACTTAATCATAACTTCATTTTGACATGATCTAGGTCAAACATACAATTTAAGCTTCACAAAACACAATACAAGACCCATTTTCAATACCCCTTCATTTCACATATTATACCTTCAAAACCACATTCACAATACAGAGTAAGTAAAATCAAGTTCATCAAGTAAACACCACCACCAAGAAGGTGGACCATACCACTCAACAGCAATCTATAATAAGAATTACATAATATAAGCAACTCACCATTTAACCAAGACATCATACCTATAATCATTTTCTCAATATTTCACCATAATAAGGACCTTAGGGCAGTAGCTAAACCAAAATAACAACACAAGAAAGCCAAAGCTCATTCTCTACAAAAACATGCTCGATTAACCCATTTCGTAAGCTAAGAGTTTGAAATATGCTTAAACTTGAGTTCATTAGGTTTTTGACTTTAAAATAATCAATTAACGCTAGAATAAACACATTTGAATAATTAAAACATTTTTACAAGAAGACTCATGCTTAGAATCAAAGATAGAAGAAAGTAGAGTTTGAAAACCCTTTTTGAAATCTTTTGGAATTGACTCCTTGAATGGAAGAGGGTTCAAGGATGGATACCATACCTCAAATGCAATAAAACCGACTAAGTTTGGTGAAGAAACACGTCCAAACTAGCCCTCCTAGTCATTCTTGAGTTTTAGCTCCAATAGTGACTTTGACAGAGTTTGTCTTTAGAGAGAGAATTTGAATTTTGAAGTGAGGGGTCTTGTCTAGGTCTAGGACTTAAAGCTAATCTACTATAACTTAAAAACCCTAAAAATATCATCCTCGGTTCCTAAAATACATGGGGTGAATTTACAGAACACCCCAAGCTGGCAGCAAACGTTCAACAGCTTTAGCAGGTGCCAATCGATGACCCCAAGCTACTAGGTGTCGTTTGATCGATGGCCCGTTCTGTTGGGGCGCCGATAGCTTCACAGACTACTTCATAGGGGTCTAGGATCCCAATAAGTAGGTTACTACACCCCCCCCCCCAAAATGATGGGGCGTAGTTGAGTCTACAGACAGTAGCCTGCCCTCCGTCGATGGAGCAGTGATTTGGCAGCTTGGTGGTAAGTCTTGGGCCCTTCTCTAGGTCCCCCTTGTGGGTCCTAGGTGGGGTTGTTCCCATATGTTAAACCCCTAAACTAAGTCATATAGGTATTAGGAACATCCCACACAAGTTTCAAGTAAAACAAACACGTAAAACTCACTCAAACACATCAAGAAACACAAGTACTTTCTAAGGCACACCTTCCGAACATCATGGACGTTCTTGGTCGATTGACCTCCAAACTTAACCAAACTTCACACACTGAATAATAACACTAAAGTAACTCATTTTAACTTAAAATCAACTCAAGAAACAACTACGAAGCTCAATTTCACTTTAGTTCGTTTTAGGGTGTTACAATCTCCCCCGCTTGGGATAATATTCGTCCTAGAATGACACTAAAACTCTAGGACCATCAAGGACTCACTTAGCATCACATAACACATTGCAATCATGATCAAAACATCAAAAGTCAAAGCATCAACTAACAAGGAGCATCATTTCACACTTTTAAACACTAGCAACATAAGCAACTCTTTGCAAAACATATAATTTCTAAATTCAATCTTAACTTTCTGTTATGGAGGAACTACCTTCTCCAACATTAAACATGCTCAGATACAACACTTTTGCACACATTGAACATTCAATCAACACAAGGCAAATTATTTTCAAAATGCAAAATTTTCAGAATGAACATTCATTGTGTTACTGTAAAGCATGCAACTTCTCAAAAATTCATTCTTTGAGCAATTCATCAAGATGACATGATCATATGAAGTATAAAACTATATAAACTCATTTTATAAAATAAAAAAAACAATCATAAAGGGTTAAGACTTACCAAGACTATCAAACCCGGATTAGTTATCCTTCCTAGCTCACATCCCATAGAAAGGGTTCTTCTTTGGAGCATTAGGATCTAGGGAAGCTTGATTGACCTATTTCCCACCTGCTTTGATGTTAGGGCAGTCCCTTATTTTGTGGCCGTTATTACCACATGCAAAACAACCTTCTGTACCGGCAAGATACCTACCCATATGTTGTTTTCCACAAGTAGGACACATAGCCCTTTAGAAAGTGTGTCCACCACATTGAGAATGTTGGTTTGGAGCCCTATCATTGTTCCCTATGGAAGGATCTTGGTGATATAACCTCTTATTAGGCTTTTGGTGACTAGAATCATCCGACCTAGCCTCTTACCCTCTTTCCTTATCTCCCTAATTTTCGACTCCTCAATTTGTTGTGCATAAACCATGAACCTAGAAATATCCATGTCATTAAGAAGCATTGCCGTACGACACTGTTTTTCCACCAAGCTAGACACTCCATCACAAATTTCTTCATCCTAGCCCTAGGGTTGGCTACCATGGTTGGGGTATACTTAGAGAGTTGGGTGAATTTGACAGAGTACTCTTGCACACTCATTCCCTTGACGAAGGTTCATGAATTCAACCATCTTCCTATCCCTCCACTCTAAGGAAAAGAACCTATCTAGGAAAGCCTCTTTGAATTCCTCCCAATCAATCGGACCTCTTTCTAAGGGTCTCTCACTCCTCCATTGCTCAAACCACACTTGAGCCAGATCCTTGATTTGGTAAGCGGCTAACTCCGCTTGCTCTCTAGGAGTCACACCCATAGCATCCACCACTTTGAAAATATCATCTATGAAACCTTGTGGATATTGATCCACCTTAGTGCCTTGAAAAGTAGGAGGGTTCATACTCATGAAATCCCGAATTCTTAAAGCGGGAGTACTAGCATTAGGTTGGGGTCCAACTCCTTGGTTAGCTTGGCCCACAAAGTGATTATTGACGACATAAGCTTAAGCCATCATGATCAGTTGGGTCAAATTCATTAGGGCAGCCCTCAACTCCACATTAGTCATATCTCCCTCAACAAAAGGAGCTTGAGGCACAGGAGGCCCTTGAGGCCCTTGGGGTTCCGGAGGCAATTGAGGTTCTTGAAGAGGAACCTCCTCATTATCTTCCCCTAAGCCAACAATAGGAACTTGGTCAACAAGGGGAGGGATCCTCTCATTAGCTACACCTCCCTCCTCCCTTCTAGCGGTCAATCTACTCGTATTCATGCCCTATAAACATAAAGAGAAGAGGTTGAGAAAACACACCTTATATGACTCAACTCTAAGGCACGACATTAGAATAGAGAAGAAAGTGAAACTTCAATCATCCTATAGCCTCTTATCCATGGATGTGACGCGACTCACACCAATGACCAAGATACTACTAAATGTGGCTTGTGAGAATTTTAGAACCTAAACTATTTCCCATAACCTTATGCTCTGATACAAAGTCTGTCACGACCCTCAAGCACCCCCTAGAAGCTAGCGATAACCCTCGGATCATGAGCCGGCGTACTTTACCCTTTGGAGTCTCATACAAGCCCTTTAACTATCGTTCATTACATAAGACATGAAAAGTAGTGCAGAATTTAAAACTTTTCACGAATAATCAAATAAAGGAAGTCTTTCATAAAATACTTAGAGAATCTCATCGTCACATACCAACTTAAAGACACGCCAAAATATCTTAGGGACACGGCCCTTTACATTAAAAGGAAAATACATAGTATGTCTTTAATAAGAAACTAAGAAAAGGACTATGCCCTCGAATATATGAGGACATACTTTGTCTTGAGAGGAACTATCCCAAGCTTCACCTTCAAACCTTCAAAATCTTCCAACAACCTATACTTATAGAGTATAGAAAAGTATGGGGTTAGTACAAACAATGTACTAAGCATGGCATATGCAAAATAATGTAAAAAGGGACATTTTAGTAAAATAAGATTTCATGCCAAATAATTATAACATTCATGAATTTAGAAGCAAAACAACATAAGAAACATCATTTAACAATTAGATAAGAGTTTCCATAATTTTAAACCAAAAGAACACTTTACAGTAAACTTTCCAATTTCATACAGTAAGCTCATTAACATTACAGTGAACTATTATGACAATTACAGTGAACTAAAAGACTTCAACAATGGTAAACTTTTAAGGTATTGCCAATAAGGAAGTGAACTCATTTCCGTAGGAGTTTCATAACCGAGGCTATCCTAAGGCTCTCCAAGGTATGACAAGAAGAAAACGTCTAAATACCACTTTCAATACACCCCAAGGAGTTCCTTAAAATAACCCACCATGAGCTTACTCACCTCGGGAGAACAAGTCACCACTCAATCACAAGATATTAGAAGAACACCCAGCAAAACACCAAAGACATCCCTTTCGGAATGCCGACTTACTGCAATGAGTAGATGGCATCCCATACCACCACTTACCCTAAGTAGTACACTCTTTTAGAAGGTTTGGCACAAAGTCTTCCCTTTCGGAAGGTCCTACTTAGTGCAATGGATAGATAGTGTCCCAAACCACCACCTACCCTAAGTAGCACATTTTTTAGAAGACTTAATTCATTCAATTCACATAAGTATCACCTTATTTTAAAAGACTTAGTACTTTCATTACTTTTGTGGGAGGTTAGCTTAACCGACATAAACCGTGAGAGCTAGACATGGAATCCCAATATTAACCCCTATAGGATGAGAGATCCTCACTTGCCTAAAGTAAGGTCATACTTTTTAGATTTTACATGGCTTTCCCATAGCTACACATATGTGGTCACATAATTAAGGAATAAGCAGATTGCTACTAAGTAACTCATTCTCTACTAACGAGGAGCACTCATATCAAGAGGTACATTGGAATACAACATCTCAACTCACGAAGTGTAACCACCCCTTCTTCATATCCTCTCGGGGCTAGGTATAACTCCCCACGCATTCTCAACATTATAAACTATAGGTTAAGTATAACTAGTGAACACCACATCTTAACTCACGAAGGGTATTCATCCTCTGACCTATATTAGAAAGCCTTTAGGATGTAGTGAGGTTGCTACTAGACACTTCATCTCAACTCACAAAGAGTGTCCACCCCAAGACTCCCCTTTTTACTCAACTTAGCATCATAAATTAATTTAAGTGTATGTGTGTGTACATGTAAGCACATCTTACATATAAGCATCATTTCATTCATATAAACTTATAATCATGATTTAGACATTCATTCATCAAACTACAAACTTTATATGCTTCACATAATCATATACTTCATTTCAACATGATCTAGGTCAAACATACAATTTAAGCTTCACAAATCACAATACAAGACCCATTTTCAATACCTCTTCATTTCACATATTAGACCTTCAAAAGCATATTCACAATACATACTAAGTATTATCAAGTTTATCAAGTAAACACCGCCACCAAGAAGGTGGACCATACCACTCAAGAGCAATCTATAATAAGAATTACACAATAAAAGACTCACCATTTAACCAAACCATCATCACCTATAATCATTTTCTCAATATTTCACCATAATAAGTACCTTAGGGAAGTAGCTATACCAAAATAACAACACAAGAAAGCCAAATCTCATTCTCTACACAAACATGCTCATTTAACCCATTTCTTAAGCTAAAAGTTTAAAATATGAATAAACATGAGTTCATTAGGTTGTTGACATTATAATAATCAATTAAATCTACAATAAAAACATTTGAATCATTAAAACACTTTTACAATAAGACCCATGCTTAGAATCTAAGATAGAAGAAAGTAGAGTTTGAAAATCCTTTTTGAAATCTTTTGGAATTGACTCCTTGAATAGAAGAGGGTTCAAGGATGGATAACATACCTAAAATGCAAGACAAACCGCTAAGTTTGGTGAATAAACACGTCAAAACCATCCCTCCTAGTCCTTCTTGAGTTTTAGCTCCAGTGGTTACTTTCAGAAAGTTTGTCTTTAGAGAGAGAGTTTGAATTTTTAAGTGAGGGGTCTTGTCTAGGTCTAGGAATTAAAACTAATCTAATATAACTTGAAAACCATAAAAATATCATCCTAGGGTTCTAATTGGCATGGGGTGAATTAACACAAAACACCCCAAGCTGGCAGCAAACTTTCAACAGCTTTTGCAGGATCTAATCGCAACCCCAAGCTATTGGGTGTCGTTTGATCGAAGGCTCTTTCTGCTGGGGCATATATGGCTTCAAACACTGCTTCATGGGGGGCTAGGCTCCCACTAAGTATGGTACTATGCCCTCCCCTCCCCCCACAAACGACAGGGCATTGTTGAGTCTACGGACAATAGACTGCCCTCCGTCGATGGAGCAGTGATTTGGCAGCTTGGTGCTAAGTCTTGGGCCCTTCTCTAGGACCCCTTCTGGGTCCTAGGTGGGGTCTTACCCGGACTTTAAATCCCCAAACTAAGTAATCTAGGTCTTAGGAACATCCCAAACAAGTTTCAAGTAAAACGAACACGTAAAACTCACTCAAACTCATCAAGACACACAAGTACTTTCTAAGACACATTTTCCGAATGTCATGGACGTTCTTGGTCGATTTACCTCCAAACAAAACCAAACTTCACACACTGCCTAAGAACACTAAAGTAACTCATTTTAACTTAAAATCAACTCAAGAAACAACCACGAAACTCTATTTCACCTTAGTTCGTTTTAGGGCGTTACATATTGTTATGTTGGTGATGATATAGTCGTGTATAGGATGACTTTAATATGAAATGGTTGTCCTTATGTGATTCTAGGATAACATGTAATATTTACTAAAGTAAAGTAGGTTGTGTCTTGTTTAGGTAGACATGAGTCCCAAGTACTCTTGTGTGTAAGATGATGAGATTGAGACTTAGTAGTTCCTATTACTTTTATATGAAAGAGTTTTTAAAGACTATGATATGTTTTGTAAAAAGTTTTAATTTCCGCACTAGTTTTACTATGTATATGCATTGAATGATATGAAAGGGCTTGTATAAGACCTCTGAGAGGTCGAGTATGCCAGTTACAATCCGAGATTGTGCCCTAACTTCTAGGGTGTGGTCTTGGGATGTGAGAAAGCTCGGTATCAGAGCATAGGTTGGTGAAAGTATTCTTAGGAATCAAAAATTCGCATCAAGTCACGTCTAGTAGAGTCTTTAACATCGGTTTGAGTCGCGACACATCTATGGGAGAGAGGCTATAGGACGATAGAGTTTCCCTTCTTCTCTACTCCTATGTCGTGCGGTAGAGTAAGTTATGAGTATCCTTCTTAATGTGTTTCCTTGCGTTTCTAGGAGATGACTACTAGAAGGATGGACACTAGAAGGTGAAGAGGAGAGGTTGAGTGAGGAGATTCCTCCTCAAGTTGAGCAATTTGAGCAAGTTCCTCAAGATGGGCAAGGATTCCAAGGTGCTCAAGGTGCTCAAGTCCCTCCTCAAGGTGATCATTCCCCTAATGTGGAAGGAGGTAATGAGGTTGCTCAAATGAAAAGTGAATTTGAGTATGGTGCCTAGGGTTGTGGAGAGCACTATGACATCTAGGTTGAGAGATTTTGTGAGGATGAATCCTCCAATCATTCTTGGCTCTAAGGTAGATGAAGATCCCCAAGAGTTCCTTGATGGTGTGTACAAGGTGTTGAGTGCTATGGGGGTTAAATCTAGGGAGAAGGTGGAGTTGGCTTCATATCAATTGAGGGATATTTCTCAAATATGGTACACTCAATTGAAGGATAATAGGCCGGTGGAGTCGGATCCTATTGTGTAGGAAGAATTTAAAGAAGCTTTTAGGCAAGTACTTTCCACTTGAGAGGAGAGACGTTAAGGTAGAGGAGTTTATAAATCTTAAGCAAGGCAATATGAGTGTTGAGGAATACTCTTTGAAGTTTTCAAACCTTGTCTAGATATGCACCATCCCTAGTGTCAAATCCAAGGATGAAATGAATCATTTTTTTGGACGGGTGTCGCCGATCTAGTGAGGGAGGAATTCCGTACGGCTATGCTACATGATGATATGACCTTATCTAGACTCATGTTGTATGCCCAATCTATTGAAGAGTCTAAACTTAGGAGGATGACTAGAAACTTGAAAAGGAGTACTGCAAGTGATCAAGGGCAACATAAGTCAAAAAAGAGGGTTAACATTCAATAAGAATCTAGGAGTGCTAAGTTCAAGATTGATAAAGGAGGTAGTTCTCAAAATTGCAAACCTACATGTGCCACTTATGGCAATAAACATTATGGTGAGTGTCTATTGGGTACCGGTAGTTGCTTTGGATGTGGAAAAGTGGACACAAGGTGAGAGATTGTCCTAACATTGCTTCTAGAGGAAAAGAGGGTAAGAAAGTTGCTCCTAGTGTTTCAAAGGAAGATGCACCAACAAGGAGGCGTTTCTATGCACTCCGGACTAGAGTAGAGAAGCCGGATGAGAGTGCTGATGATGTTGGTAAGTCTTAGTTTCTCTTGTTGTGATATGGGTTCCTTCTAAGTGGGGGAGTATGACTAGATAGATTTGCTAGTTTGTTGGATGTTCATGGTGTTTAGGAGTTTGGTTGAAATTGAATTTCATTAACTTCTTGCATTGTGTATTTTATGAAGTTATGAGCATGTTGTAAAAGATGTTTATATGATGTTACCTTTCATATTAGCATGTCTATATCATGAATTGCCTAAAATTTGCATTTTTGAAAAATTTGCCTAATTCACTGTAGATTATGCCTGCTCACTGTAATATTTTTGGAAAAATTGCATAAAATAACTGTAGCTTGGCAGGTTCACTGTAAAATTTTTGAGAAATTGACTAATTGATTATTTGGTCTAAAATTGTTGTAATGTGGTTAGAGCTGATGTGTATAAGTATAATATTGAATATAAAATGAATTTTTACTATTTGGAATGAAGCATGTGAGTTTTGTAGCATAATGAGTTATAAAATTACCTTTACTTTCTTGTTGTGTTGTGAATCTCTTGATTGTGTGGAAATTGATTTTTTCTCCTTGATAATGTATTGAATGGTTTGGTTTTGAGCTGCTCGTTGATTCTCTATCTTGGAAGTGTTCGGAGAGTGGCAAGTGTCATTTGAGGACGAATGTTGACCAAGTGGGGGAGAATGTAAATCCCCAAAATGACTTAGGTGAACTAGAGACTAACATTGTTTTAAAGATGGTCTAAGGTCCTAAAATGGTCTATATATTGTTATAGAGGCAGTAGCTAAAGTATTAGGTGCATAGGAAGTTAAACGTTATGGGACGACCAAGACGTTCGACGACAAACTCACCTATGTGCCTCGTATGTGGTTCTATGTGTTTATGTGTGATTCATGATGTTTTAAAGTCCTTAAATGAGTTATTATGATGTATAAAGTCAGTGTGTCAAGTTTCGAGAAGTTTGGAGGTCAAACGTACAAGAACGTCCATGACGTTCGAAAGATGTGCATTGAAATGACTTTGTGTATCTAGGCATGTTTCGTTGAGTTTTACGTGTTCGTTTTGGAGAAAATTCATGTGATAGGTGCTAAACTCGTATACGATAATTTTTGGGTTGGAAAAGTCCGGGAAAACGTCCCCAAGGACCTTCGAAGGGTCCTTGAGGAAGGACCCATGTTGGTGGCCAAAACAGCCCAAGGCAGTCCCACCTACGGATGGCAATCGACGGCCAGTGGCCTGGTCGACGCCATGTAGGTGGTGGGAGTCGTTTGGTACTTAGCCTGGGGATCTAAGCTACCAATCCTAGGTCTCTGAACCTATTGACGGAGGACAAGACGGTCCGTGTGTGGACCTACGCCCCGTCGATGGGCAACTGTCGATGGGCACTGTGTTCTGCGCAGGTGCACTGTTAAGTTGAGGGGTGATGTTGTAATTTCACCTTACTTCCAAATAAAGGGTTTGGAGGTTATTTCAGGGCTATTTGGGTATTTTAGACATGTATAAATTTCTTTAACACTTAGAATATTTCATTCTTCAAAAATCAAAACCCCAAAATCCCTTAGAAATTCCTTAAGACTACATTGAAGTCCAAAGTCAAGAAAGAGCTTGGTGTGACGAATTGAGTGGAGATTCTTCATCAAATTGAAGAATTAGCTTCATTAAGGTATGTTTTTGATCCTTGAACCTAGTTTCATCAGGGAGCCCAACTTTCTAAGATGTTTTCTAAAGTTTTCAAAGTTGAACTTGACCTATTTCATGATCTACCATGGGTTCTTGCATTAATGATTTTTAAACGTTGATTATGGATTGAATTGTCATTTTATTGATGATTTTAACCTAAATAACATATGAACCCATG